>JARQOC010000003.1:691799309-691853900 GCA_033576535.1 Allobates femoralis | reverse complement strand
TCTCCAAACATATCTTTGGTCATTGTGGCCAAAGAGTTATATTTTAAGTCCACAGAACATGTTTCCAAAATGCACCAGGCTTGTTTTGATGTTCTTTTGCATATTTCTGAGGCTGAATTAAATGTTAAGGACGCAGGAGACGTTTTCTTCTGATGACTCTTTCATGATCACCATGTTTGTGTAGGTTTCTCTGAGCAGTAGAACAATGTGCGACAACTCCAGAGTCTGCTAAATCTAGAACCCATGGCTGCTGTTTTTTAGCACAAGGTTAGAGGAGGCTGGGCTTTTATAAAGCTGTGAAATATGCATCAACTGTCTATTTACTAATAATGATAATGAACATGCCATAACCCTAATAGGCTAATTAAGGTCTGAAACCTTGGCCAAAGTTATCAGAGGACACAAATCTCCAAAAGTGCCTAAACTTTTTCATTGGCTCATTTTCCTTTTTGTAACGCTTAAAATGTAAAAGATGAAATCAGTACATATTTTTTGCCCAAAGGAAATTTGTCATTTTTTATGTCTCGTAGAGATCATTTAATCTTCAACTTGCTTTACTGTTCCCAATAGCAGTAATTTTGACAGGGATGCAAAAACTTTTACATGCCTCTGTAAAATGTGCCCCTGAATAGTTACTGCCCCTCACTGTGCTCTGTGCACAATATATGAACCCCACTCTATCCCTTTTATGGTAAATCTCCCTCTCCTTTCCATAAAGGGCCCTCTCTTCACACTGTCCCCTCAGACTCTGTCCACCTGTACTGCTCAGTATCTATACTATGGTCCCTCCTCACACTTTCCCTCCTCCTGCATACTGGCTTCACCATTCTGTGCCATCACACTGTCCCCTATGCATTCCTTTCACTATACTGTCCCCTGCCAAGTCTCTAAAATGTACCCCCCTACATTTTTCTCCTCCATAATGTCTCCTCACATCCACCTCCCCTTACTGTATCCTCACACATTTTCTCACCTCTTTCACACTTTCTCCTAACACATTCTACATGAGGAGATAGTATGGGCAGATGGGAGGAAATGTGTGAGGACACATTTCCTCCCTTCCCCCCATACTGTCTCTTCTCTCGTGAAGAAAGATAGTGGACTACATCATGTTTGGATTTCTGTGAGCTTAACCAGACTACAGTTTGTGAAACATATGCTATGCCACTCATTCCGGACCTTTTTAACCAGATTATCGGTGCTACGTGGTTCTGCAAACTCGATCTCAGGGGGCGCTATAATCTGATTCAGGTCTGACAGAGGGATTAGTGGAAGACGATGTTCAACACGCCAGAGGGTCACTTCGAAAATCTGGTGATGCCATTCAGTCTTACCAATGCGCCTGCGGTTTTTCAGCACTTTATTAATGATGTGTTTGCTCACCTGTTGGGGAAATTTGTTATAATTTATTTGGATGACATTCTCATTTATTCCCAAGATTTTGAGTCACATTTGCATCATGTTAAACAGGCTTTGAAGGTTCTCAATAAGAACAAGTTGTATGTGAAACTAGAAAAGTGTGTATTCGCCAATCACGAACTTCCATTTTTGGGCTACATTATTTTGCCTCCTGAATTTGCTCCACTGCCAATAAGTTGTGTATAGTTTATACAACCAGATAGTGTATACAACCAGAGCAGAACAGCTTCTTTCGCTGTCAGGGGCGTAACTACAATAGGTGCAGGGGTTGCGATCGCACCTGGGCCCTGCAGCCTAAGGAGGCCCCAAAAGTCCCTTTGGCCCATAGAAAAAGGCTAATAATATTAAAGATTCACAATATTTGGGGGCCCCATTGGAGCCTTCGAATCGGGGCCCCTGGGCCTGACGTTATGCCACTGTTCACTGTATAGGGCAGTTGAACAGGAGCCGAGCTACAATTCTCAGCAATGCCAACTACACAGTACATGGAGCAGTGCTATCTGGCTTGCTTCATTGTTTACATCCCCCTGATGCTACAGCAAAAAAGCATTGTGGTGGGTGTTCATCCTAGCCATTTAGATATTGTTGACCTATCCTGATGCTAGACAACCCCTTTAAAGTTATTCATATATAGCAGTATAGACCCAATTCTATTTCAGTATATACATTTCTATACATACGAGATGTTTGGTGACTTTATGCATAATAAGTCTAAACATTTCCAGACAGGAATGTAACAAGAACCCAAAGTAAACAAATTTCAAATTCCATTTAACAGGTAAAGTGACTTGGGCTTGTTTCTGAGAACGAAAGAAAATAATTGTTTTCAATGTTTTTTTAATTAATGTTAACTGAGAAGCAGCATAGTCACTTCTTAGGTCATTATGTAAGTACCTCTTTACATATAAATACAAGAGATTGACCCCAATGTGTAATGGAATTGGGTTGTTTAACGCTCTGACCATTGATGTAATTATGTTATAAATCACTTTGACACTTTTACTGATGAAACATGGAAATAAGCAAAATTGGGAACCCATCTCCTAATTTCACTGGGTTTTGAATTTAATGGCATATGTATTGAAACGCTGATTGCTTAGCAAAGTTGCGTCAGTGAATGGAGGCAGGTTAGGACCCTTGGGAAAGTACACACTACTGTAATACCTCTGACTGATGATATAATGGTAAGGCACAACAGTAGGGATGTATTAATTAATTACATTATGCCACAAAACAACATTAAACATCAATGAATCTATTCATCACAGGCTACTGAAAATGAAAAAAAAAAAGGCATTGGAATACGCCAGTGCATATTATATGAAATCGGATATATAGGGTTAGATGGGGTATTTTATTTCTCATTGCAACAAAGATTCCTATTTGAGAATTATATTTTCTGTTTCTCTTAAAAATTGTCATTTAATGACATCTGATTTCATTGAAACCCATTAGCAATAAAGAGATGATTGAGTAGTTCTCTAATTGCCCTTTAGCTGCAGTTGCAAACCAGATATATAATACTAAAAAAAACAATACATATCTATATAAATAACTAATAGTATCTTAAAGAAAGTCACAAACATACTCTAAAGGAAATTGGACTTAGGTTCCATTCACACTCTGCATTTTTGGCCTGTTTTTGCTTGTCCGTTTTTGTAGCCAAAATCAGGAGTGGAACAATCAGAGGAAAAGTATAATAGAAACATGTCACCACTTCTGGATCCTGGTTTTGGCTACAAAAAGGGACGAGCAAAAACAGATCAAAACGCAGTGTGAATGGAGCCTAAGGCTGTGCTGTGAAATTTTTACAATATACATATGTAGAATTTAGCTACTGTGCACACTACGCATGATCTGGCACCCTCACACTAAGGCTCTCCTTAGGAGTTTCTCCTATTCATTGCCCATTTTCTTTAATCCTGATCTGGAAATACCCCACATCGACATTCTATATCTTTCCCTCCCAAGAAATTCCCTTTACAATCTGAATTTGTACAAGATGCTTCCATATCTCTTCTGGTTCCACGTTCTGGTCCACCATAATACAATCCAGCTTCATATTATTTTCCCATTTACAAGGTTGAATTTCTTATTTACCATAAGTTCTCTTTCTGTCTCCTCATCTGGTACCTGATTCTATATTCCTGATCCCTGATAAAGGCTGTTAGCCAAAATGTTGGATGGATTAAGAACCTGAAATTTTGTGACAATAAAACACAAGATTGATTTTTTTTAAACAAAAATTCTTTTCCTTCCTATTTTTTTATATGTCTTATATGTATGGTGTGCCATAGTATTCTTGTACTATTTGAGTTGTTTTCTACAAGAGCACCCAGAACCCGTGGTTGAGCCAGGCACTACCCCTCATAAAAGACAATGACAAAGACCCTTATTGCTGAACAGCGCGGATTTAACCCTTTCCTTGTTGCTGATTATATTGTTCTTCAGGTTTCCTACGGCATTTTGGCTTACATTGGAGTTGTGCCTTCACAACCTGACGAGGTGAGCATTGCTCATTTCTTAATCACTTGTATAGCGTTGATAAGACCCTATTGCGCCTTTCTTTCCTTCTTAGTTTTGGTTCATTTACCAACAAACTAAAAAGATATAAAATTAATTTTTACTACCAATACCAACTGGAGACCAGCAGTCCTAAAAAGCAAAGCATATTGAATAGATACCATCTAACCTTTCAGATAGTTCTCCATTAACTAAAGTGGACACAGTGAGCACCTTTCTAAACACTTTTCCAACACCTGGACTACAGCGAAAATCAGGACATGAAGGGATTGACTGGTCCAGGTACTAAAGGTACTAAACCTGTCCCTTATTCTGGGTCCAAAATAAAGGATGACCAAAGCCCTTAGCAATACTTTTTAGGAATATCCAAATTTTCCTGGATGAGATATATACTTTCTGGGGCCTAGTATGCATATAAGAAGAATCTTAAGGATATTTAGCAATTCCAACCAATTGTCCTGTCGCTATCTCACAATTTATATTATATATATATATATATATACTAGCTGTAGTACCCGGCTACGCCCGGGTTAATAAATAACTGCTGTTAGCTATAACAAAATAGAATTTGAATATGTCATATTAATGACCTGTAGGAAAATAGAAGCTGAGCTGTGATTGATTGCTACAGGCAGCCTAATAAATCTCCAGCCAACAGTAAACCCACCCCCTGGCCAGGCAGTATATGTTACCTCACACATACACATAATAGACAGCTCATGTGACTGACATCTGCCTTAATTCCCTATATGGCACATGTGTTGCACATTGGCTGTTTTTAATCAGATGTTTATGTTTGGAAAATAAAGATAGCACACGTATGAGGCGAGTTGTGTGAGGTGATTTGTGCACAACTGTGTCTGTCTGTGTGGTGTGTGTGTCCCTGGGGTGTGTATGTGTGTGTCCCTGTGGGGGGGTCTGTGTGGTGTGTGTCTCTGTTGTGTGTGTCTCTTTGTGGTGTGTGTGTGTCCCTGTGGTGTGAGTGCATGTGTCCCTATAGGGTGTGTATGTGTGTGTGTCCCTGTGGGGGAGTCTGTGTGGTGTCTGTGTGTATCTGTGTTGTGTGTGTCTCTTTGTGGTGTGTGTCCCTGTGGGGTGAGTGCTTGTGTCCCTGTAGGGTGTGTATGTGTGTGTCCCTGTGGGGGGGTGTCTGTGTGGGGTGTGTGTGTCTCTGTGTTGTGTGTGTATCTTTGTGGTGTGTGTGTGTCCCTGAGGGGTGAGTGCATGTGTCCCTATAGGGTGTGTATGTGTGTGTGTCCCTGTGGGGGGTCTGTGTGGTGTATGTGTCCTTGGGGTGTGTATGTGTGTGTCCCAGTGGGGGGGGGGGTATGTGTGGTGTGTGTCTCTGTTGTGTGTGGTCTCTTTGTGGTGTGTGTGTGTCCCTGTGGGGTGAGTGCATGTGTCCCCTATAGGGTGTGTATGTGTGTGTGTCCCTGTGGGGGGGTCTGTGTGGTGTGTGTGTGTGTGTGGTATCTGTGTTGTGTGTGTCTCTTTGTGGTGTGTGTCCCTGTGGGGTGAGTGCATGTGTCCCTATAGGGTGTGTATGTGTGTGTGTTCCTGTGGGGGGGGGTGTCTGTGTGGGGTGTGTGTGTCTCTGTGTTTTGTATGTGTCTCTGTGTGGTGGTGTGTGTGTCCCTGAGGGGTGAGTGCATGTGTCCCTGTAGGGTGTGTGTGTGTGTGTGTCCCTGTGGGGGGTCTGTGTGGTGTGTGTGTGTCTCTTTGTGGTGTGTGTCCCTGTGGGGTGAGTGGATGTGTCCCTATAGGGTGGCTATGTGTGTGTGTCCCTGTGGGGGGGATCTGTGTGGTGCGTGTGTCTGTGTCATGTGTGTCTCATTGTGGTGTGTGTGTGTGTCCCTGTGGGGTGAGTGCATGTGTCGCTATAGAGTGTGTGTGTGTCCCCTTGGAGGTGTGTGTGTGTCTCTGTGTTGTGCGTGTCTCTTTGTGGTGTGTGTGTGTGTGTTTGTTCGGGTGCGTGGTGAGTATCCAATGTTGGGGCTGCACCTTAGCGACTATACACTTGCTGTTACTCTTTGTGTGCGTGTGTTGTGTATACATGTCCCCGTGCGTGGTGAATATCTCATGTTGGGGCCCCACCTTAGTGACTATATGCTGGTATATGCTGTTAGTCTTTGGCGCTATCATTAAGCCCCTCTCATTCACAACTGTTAAGTGGTAACTGTCACTTTTCCCCATTATGTAGATATAGGGGTAAAATTGTTTGGTGAATTGGAATGCGCGGGGTTAAAATGTCGCCTCACAACCTAGCCTGTGACGCTCCCTGGGTCCAGACGTAGGACTGTGCAAAATTTTGTCTCTATAGCTGACATCTGTCGATTTTCCTCCATCTCTTTTCCATTCACTTTTTCCCCATTATGTAGATAGGGGCAACATTTTTTGGTGAACTGGAACGCGCAGGGTTAAAATTTCGCCTCACAGCATAGACTATGACGCTCCCGGGGTCAAGACGTGCGACTGTGCAAAATTTTGTAGCTGTAGCTGGCAGCTGTCTATTTTCCTCCCACACGTTTCCTTTCCCTTTTTTCCCCATTACGTAGATAGGGGCAACATTTTTTGGTGAACTGGAACGCGCAGGGTTAAAATTTCGCCTCACAACATAGACTATGACGCTCCCGGGGTCGAGACGTGTGACTGTGCAAAATTTTGTGGCTATAGTTGCGACGGTTGTAGATGCCAATCCCGGATATACACACATACACACACACATACATACACACATTCAGCTTTATATATTAGATATATCTACTCTATAATTGCCGTAGGCAAAATCGTGTCGGCCCCCGAAAACGCCGTGGCTTTGTCACTATGTGACGTCACCACGCGCGAGCAATGGCCGCGAAGCGGCCATTGCGAGTCGCTGGCCGAAAATAGAACCAGAGGCTCGGCCACAAACTTAGCGATTTACCGCTGAGGTAGCGCGAGCAATGGCCGCGAGGCCATTGCGAGTCGCTACCTCAGCCGCCGCACCTGCCGCAACTCCCCCTATACTTTCAATGGGGATCTATTGCGACTCGCTGTGTAGCGCGAGCAATGGCCGCGAGGCCATTGCGAGTCGCTACCTCAGCCGCCGCACCTGCCGCAACTCCCCCTATACTTTCAATGGGGATCTATTGCGACTCGCTGTGTAGCGCGAGCAATGGCCGCGAGGCCATTGCGAGTCGCTACCTCAGCCGCCGCACCTGCCGCAACTCCCCCTATACTTTCAATGGGGATCTATTGCGACTCGCTGTTAATATTAATTATTAATTATTATTAATATATATAGATATATAGATATATATAGATGTTATATTATATATATGTATATGATTACTATATATATATATTGTATATTAATCTATATATATCAGCTAAGATATCTTTTTGGGCCAATATCATCGATTATTTATTGATATATTCATAATGTACTATATAATTGCTATAGATATATATATATATAGATATTGTGGTGATGTGGCCCATGGCCGGGGTACATCACATGTAGGATCAGAGGATGATCCTGTGCACACTGGCCGGTTTTCCTGTGATGATAATACTGTGTGAACCAACCTGAACACAATGAGGTTTCATGAGCCTAATGAGCGGCAGTGAGAGTGGGATGAGATCCATGAGGAATAGGATGTAATGAATGAGTGCTGACAACCCGGAACACAGGGAGTTAACCTGAGCTGTGTGACAGGCTGATTACAAGCAGCTGAGGGGGTGTGTCCATGTGGGAGTGGCTGGCACGATAAGAACCTGCCAGGTGTCTGAGTGAGGAGAGGACGATGGGAATCAGAGAAGTCCAGACCACTGCCATGTGAAGACGTGCTGGAAGTGATGGGAGCCTGCCAGCTCCATGCTAGTGCACCTGATGTGTGCATGCCAGCCAGTGTCCAGGACCGAGGACGGCTCAAGGGTCAGATGTGCAGTGTGATGAGGACCGAGGACGACTCAAGGGCCAGGCGGTCAGATGTGCGGTGTGAGAGACCGAGTACGGCTCAAGAGCCAGACGGTGATAGCCGTCTTTAGAACCAGACTGAGGTCTGCAAGGGTCGGTGGGTGACGCCTTGAAGTTCTGGAGAAAACGTATGTGAATGTCCTGTAATGTAATAGGATGGGGAATGATCCCTGTCAGGGTGATAGACGGTGATAGCCGTCTTTAGAACCAGACTGAGGTCTGCAAGGGTCGGTGGGTGACGCCTTGAAGTTCTGGGGAAAACGTATGTGAATGTCCTGTAATGTAATGTCATATGGGAATGTCATATAATGCAATGTAAGCACATGCATATTATGACATTCCCATATGACATTACATTACAGGACATTCACATACGTTTTCCCCAGAACTTCAAGGCGTCACCCACCGACCCTTGCAGACCTCAGTCTGGTTCTAAAGACGGCTATCACCGTCTATCACCCTGACAGGGATCATTCCCCATCCTATTACATTACAGGACATTCACATACGTTTTCTCCAGAACTTCAAGGCGTCACCCACCGACCCTTGCAGACCTCAGTCTGGTTCTAAAGACGGCTATCACCGTCTGGCTCTTGAGCCGTACTCGGTCTCTCACACCGCACATCTGACCGCCTGGCCCTTGAGTCGTCCTCGGTCCTCATCACACTGCACATCTGACCCTTGAGCCGTCCTCGGTCCTGGACACTGGCTGGCATGCACACATCAGGTGCACTAGCATGGAGCTGGCAGGCTCCCATCACTTCCAGCACGTCTTCACATGGCAGTGGTCTGGACTTCTCTGATTCCCATCGTCCTCTCCTCACTCAGACACCTGGCAGGTTCTTATCGTGCCAGCCACTCCCACATGGACACACCCCCTCAGCTGCTTGTAATCAGCCTGTCACACAGCTCAGGTTAACTCCCTGTGTTCCGGGTTGTCAGCACTCATTCATTACATCCTATTCCTCATGGATCTCATCCCACTCTCACTGCCGCTCATTAGGCTCATGAAACCTCATTGTGTTCAGGTTGGTTCACACAGTATTATCATCACAGGAAAACCGGCCAGTGTGCACAGGATCATCCTCTGATCCTACATGTGATGTACCCCGGCCATGGGCCACATCACCACAATATATAGATATAGATATATAGATATAGATTTATATATATCTATCTACTATATAATTGCCGTAGGCAAAATCGTGTCGGACCCCGAAATCGCCGTGGCTATGTCACTATGTGACGTCACCACGCGCGAGCAATGGCCGCGAAGCGGCCATTGCGAGTCGCTGGCCGAAAATAGAACCAGAGGCTCGGCCACAAACTTAGCGATTTACCGCTGAGGTAGCGCGAGCAATGGCCGCGAGGCCATTGCGAGTCGCTACCTCAGCTGCCGCACCTGCCGCAAGTCCCACTATACTTTCAATGGGGATTCATTGCGAGGCGCTGTGTAGCGCGAGCAATGGCCGCGAGGCCATTGCGAGTCGCTACCTCAGCCGCCGCACCTGCCGCAAGTCCCCCTATACTTTGTATGGGGATCCATTGCGAGTCGCTGTGTAGCGCGAGCAATGGCCGCGAGGCCATTGCGAGTCGCTACCTCAGCCGCCGCACCTGCCGCAAGTCCCCCTATACTTTGTATGGGGATCCATTGCGAGTCGCTACCTCAGCTGCCGCACCTGCCGCAAGTCCCACTATACTTTCAATGGGGATTCATTGCGAGTCGCTGTGTAGCGCGAGGTTGCGGTAATCCCCATAGAAAGTATAGGGCGAGTTGCTACTTTGTGTTCTAAGACCCTTACAACATAATAGTTCTATTTTCCTTAAATGATATCAACCATACAAATATATGTAGTTGGTGTAAAGATGTCATTGGAATAATTGGATTATTATTTGAAAATCTTAAAATAAATTTTAAAATAATCTAGACACCCGATGCATTTGCATCGGGCTCACAGCTAGTCTATTATATAATTGCGAATGGGTTTTTTGCCCCTTCTGAGTCCGCTCGCGCTGCGAGTCAGCGTGGTCATGTGGATACGCCCGAAGCATTGGCCGCGCAGCGGCCATTGCGAGCAGTTCTAAGGCGACTCGCTATGCCCGCGCAGCGGGCATGGCGAGTCGCCTTAGCAGCGCGAAGCATTGGCCGTGAAGCGGCCATTGCGAGTCAGACACTCGCTCTTCTAGAATCCCGATGCATGTGCATCGGGCACCCAGCTAGTATATATATAATATAATATTTAGGTAAACAATGCTATATAATTTATCTCAAGATGTAAGTGACCCACCCCAGGGCCATGGGGTACCTGGTCCGGGGCTGTAATTCACGGGTATGTCACGGGCGGCCTGTGGCCCTGGTGGTCACTGAAAAAGGGGTTAAAAATAAAAATAAAAGATAAAGAAAGTTTGTGACACCACCTATGTTAACCAGTAATGATACCGGCGCTGCTGCAGACCTCCAGGGATGATGATGAGGCATCTAGGATGAATAGAGAACTCACACGGGGTGACTGCTCATCAGATGGAGATGCTGGCTGTCAGTCTGTGGAAACAGGAGTATGGCTTCTCTGGCGCAGGCCAATAAAACACACCACACAGTCTTTGTCTCTGAACCAGGCTTTACTGGTCACTCAGGCAGCAAAAAGTTTTTACACACAGTCAACGGGTACCGCTGGCTTGGGTAGTCAGAGAACTAGAACATTTTCCTGGGAACTCTCGGTGATGTGTCTACTTAATCCTTTCTTTTGTCCTAACTGCACTCTCCCTTACCTTAGCGCTCCTGCGCACAGAGCCTTCCGCTGGTCCCCACGGATTCTTCTCGATGGTCCTTGTCTTGAGGCCTCTGGATCCTAATTTGGGGCCTTGGGGGAATTATGCCGGGTGCAGGCCGCAACTTCTGAAAAAGTCTGTGCCCTCCAGTTCTGTGGCTCGGGGATAAACGCCCACAATGCCTCGGAGCTGGTCCTCCGGTTTTGGACTGGATCCTTCCAGCTGGGAGATGTATCAGCATGGATTCGGGTGCACCTCAACACCCTGGGATCCCCTTCTTTCTCCATGCCACCTGTACTGAGTTGCCCTCCACTGGGCTTCTCATGGGTCCTCCTCCAACCAACCTCTCTCCCTGACTGACTTTCCCGCTCTCCACAGCTCACCTAAGCTCCTCCCACCGGGACCAGTTTCCTAGCAATGGATTAACCTATTGGACCCCGGTCCTAAGGTGTGTGGATGCGTGTGGTGAGGGTCCTCTATTGACATCCCAGTTCCATGGTCACAGGGATACTACACACTCTGATCTGGGTGCAGTACCCTTTGTGGTGTCCCGACCAGTGGGGCACCACATAAGTAAAATGTTTCATTTTTAAACAAAATTACATTAAAGGTACCTTTACACGCGGCAACTTTTCTAGGAATTTCACTGGCAACTTACTGGTTGCAGTGAAATCATGGAGACATTGTTCCATTTGTACACAGCAACAAGATAGAACAATGTGTCCATGATTTCACTGCAACCAGTAAGTTGCCGGTGAAATTCCTAGAAAAGTTGCCGTGTGTAAAGGTACCTTTAGAGGTTTCTTAATGGCTACCTACATTTATCTGATAGAATAGAACTGCAAGAAGAGAAAAGGAAGAAGGTAAAGATCCACTGTGGTTAGACCTTGGGCTGGTAATGTAATTTTGAATGGAGTTTAAAGGTGCAGTGTGGCACGGGGCAGAACTCGCCAGCGAGGAATTGACTCCAGATTCCCCGGCATGCAATAGTAAAATGTGGTCCTGGCTGAATTTGTTGGGTTATGTGGTATATAGAGCCTCTTGTTCAAAATTAGGTCTCCAGGGCCCTCAAGGTGTACCTATCTTATGCTACAGTCACTTTAGTCTCAATGTTGTGGTTGCCACGAGTTACTCACTACATGCGGTCTTGATGACCTGTCAGATTCATACGTCTGTACTATTATCTAGTGCAGTGATGGCGAACTCCAGGCCTCGAGTGCCACACACAGTCCAGGTTTTCAGGATTTCCTTAGAGTTTGACAGTTGGCAATCAAATTACCAACTGTCAAACTCTAAGGAAATCCTGAAAACCTGGACTGTGTGTGGCACTCGAGGCCTGGAGTTCGCCATCACTGATCTAGTGGATCCCAACTAGATATTCTAGAGCGAACTTGTCTTTTATCCTAGAAGCTAACTCCTCCCCTTGTGGGCTAGTCGCATCACTTAAATTACTTGCCCTATAGTCAGTTGCTTGGCAAAATGTCTTTATCAAACATCCTACATAACATTCTGATACCTTACACTATGTTAGACCTTACATTATCATATCAACACATATTAATACATATTACCTAGTATTATATATATAAACAAGGCTTTGCATTACTCGTCATTATACCAATAGTGCTATATTTTATTCTTTTCAACATTATCTTACACTATTATCTTACACCTCGAGCGGGTGGTCTGGGACCAAGGACCACTGTATCAGGTAATGGTCCAGCAGGGGTCACAAGAGGTGTGGCCAAGGGAACAACAGGTAGTTATAACCACTGACTGCCAGGGAGATGGGGAAGTGTGGCATCCCTGCAGGGAATTGCCACAGGTTCCACCAGCGCAAGGAAGAACTAACACCTTGGTCAACTCAGCACACACCACCTTCCACCCCAGACATGAGGGGGGAGCTCTACCGACTGCATTAAGTCAGTTCCCCTTTAAGAACATCTAGGCTGCGGGGAGGAGTCAGTTAGTCCCGGAGTTCAGTTGGAGCAGTTCCTGTGAGGAGAGGGAAGAGAGAGGAGGCAGAGCTGCTGGTCTCTGGGGAGAGATTCAGGCCAGGACCAGGGACGACTAACTGCTGTGCACACCCCAGGGAAGGGGCCGGAGGCAAGTGGAAGAGATGGAACTGAAAAGGGGATTCGGTTATATAGCCCTGAGGAAATAAGGCAAGAGACACTAAACTGACCAAGCATAGGACCAGGGGCCACAAGAGAAGCAGGGACCCCGCAGAAGGACCTCATTGTCAGCTTAGGACTAAGACCAGAGAAGAAGAAGTGGTGAGTTCAGGCTCAGGCAGGACTCATCCCACACAGCAGAGCACAGACACAAAGGAGGCCTCATAACTTTCTAAGGTGGAAGTCCCAAATTGCATCGGGGACCTGGTTACTACTCTGGACTGTACCTGTTACCCTGTCATCAATAAAAGGTACCAAAACAACAATCCCTGTGTGTCTGTGTGCCTGTTTAACCGCAGCAATCCACCATTGTGTCAGCAAAGACTTCATCACTGCCCTCCCTTACCATCTTCCTTCATTGCGGCCCTGAAGTAAAGCTCCACCTGTGGGAAGCTGTTCCACACTCTGCTGCACCCACTATCACCTCAGCAGCTGGCTTGCAGCGCCGGTACCAGTTTACCGGGAACTACAGGTGGCGTCACGATCTCCTGTAAATAACCCGCCCCCTTCACTCTGCCGGAGATGCACGAAGCGCAGCTCCCTGCTCCGGAAATACCCGAGGTGCCCCGCTCCCTCTGCAGAGCCGCCGACGACCGGAGAAGTTTGTTTCATCTCACAGGTTGGCAGCAATTAACTAGGGGGGCCCCATCATGAGTGATTCGGATGATGTGCGGGTCCCTGACGGGGGAGATGCCCAGAATGCAGTACACGGAGCAGCAGCCCAAATAATGCCAATAACCTTGCCGTATATACCGGGTGCCAAATGGTTACCAACATACACAGGCAAACTCTGTACGTTAGCAACCTTTAAGAAAAAGATGTGTGCAATGCTGGACATGTATACGATGACACAGAAGCAGTGGGCTACCGTTGTGCTGGAACAATTAAAAGGCACAGCGGAGCTGGAGGCTGAGTCCTGGAGTGATGCTGACAGGGACTTTGCTGCTAATCTGCTTGAGAAGCTAAAAACTGTCTTTGAAAAACGCACACAGTCTGAGTTGAGGATGCTGTTCTACCAGTGTAAACAGAGACCACAAGATACCATCAGAGACTATGCCCTCCGTTTACAAGGGGCACTCCGGTCCTTAAAACAGGTAGACCCGGCAAGTGTATTGGAAGAGGCTAAAATGCTTGCTGAACAGTTTACAGAGGGGTTGAGGTCAGACTACCACTGCCAGCAGGTACATATGTGGGTATTGGATCACCCAACAGTGAACTTTAGTGACTTAAAAGATCTGGCTATAACTGTATTAAGAGATCCAGCGCTTGCAGAACCTGCAATCCAATCCTGGCAGGCTAATGCCTCTCCCATAGATTTTAAACCTGTGTCTACAGAACCTGCAAAAGCAGAAAGTCAAGCTGTGGTAAATGATGACATGCGTAACCAGGTGCTGCATTTAGCCAAAAACATGGACTATGTATTAAAACTCTTGCAAACTATGCCTGGAGCACCACCACCAAGCAAAATCCAACTGGCTGATAGCCCTGAGGATGTCCCATGGATGCGGAGGAAGACCAAGTCGCCCGTTCAGGGGACCGACGCACTATTCCAACGCAGAGCCATTGACTACACGGATTCTTCAGGACAACTCATCTGCCTGAGATGCAACAAACCAGGACACTTCGCAAGAGGATGCCCTTTAAACACGAGATTCCTAGGCCCGAGGGCCAGCTCCCAGGAGTAGAGCAGCTGGGCCCAAAGGACTGGTGTAAGCGGTACGTGGGAGGCCTTCCGTACCTCAACATTACACTAGAAGGAATCCCCATGTCAGCCCTACTGGCCACCGGGTCGCAGGTCACTACGATCCCACATATCCTTTACAAGCAGTACTGGTCTGATGATGATCTTGAACCCCCAAACCCCAATTTTTATATTATTGCAGCTAATGGTCAACCACAGAAACAGGTGGGGTACAGAGCAGCTGCAATAAAATTGGGGAGGGAAGAATTAAAAGGCCAAGGGTTATTTGTGGTTGAAGACAATCCTAATGTAAAATGCCCTTACATGGTTATTGGTACAAATGTTATTGAAAACTGCTTTGGAGAAGTGTTGTTTTTACTCCGACAGATTTCTCAGACTGCTGGTTATGGGCGGACAAAAGTCATACAACGAGAGATCCGAGCCCTCATCCACAAGCAACAGGTAAATCTGTATGAGGGAGAAATTGGCAGTGTGCGGGTAACAGACCCGGTTCCAATTGTACTACCACCAAAAAGTGAGATGATGATATAGTGTCGAGCAGCGATAGGTTGTAGAGGACAGGAATACCAGGCAGTTGTAGAGCCAGTATTTTCAGATCACAGACCTACGCAACTGACAGTGAGAGGGGTGGTGGATGTACGCAAGGGACGAGTACCAATCCATGTGTTGAATTGTGGGGCAGAGGAAGCAAAGCTACCCCGATATGCTACTGTAGCAAAGCTGTATACTGTTTGTAACAACAACATACAAGCAGTGAGACCTGTTTCCTCGTCCCGCCAGGCGGAGGATAACAACTCCAAAGGACAGCTGGAGGAGTGGTGTCAGCAGTTGCATGTAGGAACTGATGCCACCCCTTCTCACTAGAAGCACGGAGTTTTCCGGGTAGCGCAGGAATTCGAGCAAATATTCAGTAAGCATCCATTAGATTTTGGGAGGATTAAAGGGGTACAGCATCGCATACCCACAAGAGACCATCCCCCAATTAAGCTAAGACACAGACCCATTCCACCAGGTCACTACCAACATGCCAAAGAGATGCTGAGGGACATGAAGGAGGCCGGGGTTATAAGAGATAGCAGTAGTCCCTGGGCAGCCCTTTTAGTCCTAGTCAGAAAGAAAGATGGCACAATGAGGATGTGTGTGGATTATAGGGAAGTCAACATGATCACTCACAAAGATTCTTACCCGTTACCCCAAATAGAGGAGTCTCTTGCTGCATTAAAGACTGCTACTTATTTCTCCACAATAGATCTCACTAGTGGGTATTGGCAGGTCTCCGTTGCAGAAGAAGACCGAGAGAAGACTGCATTCACAACACCAATGGGACAATGCAAATTCAACAGCATGCCATTCGGGTTATGCAATGCACCAGGAACATTTCAAAGAATCATGGAAAGTTGCCTGGGACACCGGAACTTTGAGACAGTACTCTTATACCTGGACGACATCATTGTGTTTTCTAAAACCTACGAGGAACCCCTGAAACACCTGGCAGAGGTATAAGAGGCTTTAGCAAAGTATGGGATGAAGCTCAAACCATTTAAATGTCACCTGCTGAAACCTAAATTCCAATACCTGGGACACGTGGTCAGCGCAGATGGAGTAGCAACAGACCTGGAAAAGGTAACAGCAATCCAAAATTGGCAGAGACCAACCACCGTCACCGAGATACGTCAGTTCTTAGGTTTGGTTGGGTACTATAGAAGATTCATTAAGGTTTACACAAAGATGGCAGCGCCCCAACAAGATCTTCTAATAGGCCAATCTAAGAAGAGAAGATCTTCAGAGCCACCATTGGAATGGGGAGAAGAACAAGAAAACTCCTTCCAACAGATGAATCAGGCTCTAACCGGTCAAGAAATCCTGGTTTATCCCGATTATAACCTACCTTTCGTCTTTTACACCGACGCAAGCAATGTAGGCTTGGGAGCAGTCCATTCCCAGATTCAAAATGGAAAAGAGCGAGTAATAGCCTACACCAGCAGAAAACGTCGACCCACCGAGAGGAACCCGGAAAACTATTGTTCCTTTAAGTTGGAGTTCCTGGCCTTGGTCTGGGCCATAACAGAAAGATTCAAGCATTACCTCGCAGCTTCAAAGTTCACCGTTGACACATCTGGATACCGCGAAGCTTGGAGCACTGGAGCAACGCTGGATGGCTCGACTATCAAACTATGACTTTACTATCAAATATCGAGCAGGCCGCAACAATGCAAATGCTGATGCCCTCTCCAGAAACCCCCAAGTACATCTACAAGGAAGTGAAGAAGAAGAGGATGACTTAGAGGAAATAGAGCTCCCAGCTTTCCATAAAAGTAGAAAATGGCAAATCGCTGAAAACCGTGTCTACCAAAACCGTCAGACTGCTGAACTAAACCCGTTGCCTCACTATAGATGGAAGGAGACTCAAGACAGTGATCCGGCAGTGAGCCTTGTGAAGAAGTTGAGAACCCAACCGGATTTAAAACTTGAAAAGAATGCTCCATTAGAAGCCCAACACCTGTGGAAAGAAAGAGGCAGGTTATTCATCTATCAAGGTCAATTGTGCAGGCGGTACATCAACCCAAGAACACATGAAATGGTATGGCAAGTTGTGGTTCCAAAGAGAGATGTCCAAATGGTATTGGAAGCGTACCACGATGGATCAGGACACTTTGGATGGAGAAAACTGGAAATACTGTTACGTGAAAGATTCTATTGGATCAGCATGAGGTCTTCCATAGAGAGATGGTGTAAAAATTGTGGACCATGCTCATTAAGAAGAAGACCAAGTAAAATATCAAACAGTGGTGTTCAAGTTGCGGCGCTATGGAAGGACACTATGCAGAACAAAGTTTTTGAAAAATTACCTCCTCATTTATTAAACAAACATAATTAAGATTCCTCCTGCCACAACATGTTTCAACGCCCAAAGCGTCTTTCTCAAGTGGATCCACTTGAGAAAGACGCATTGGGCGTTGAAACATGTTGTGGCAGGAGGAATCTTAATTATGTTTGTTTAATAAATCAGGAGGTAATTTTTCAAAAACTTTGTTCTGCATAGTGTCCTTCCATAGCGCCGCAACTTGAACACCACTGTTTGATATTTTACTTGGTTTTTGCCTCCCTATGGGGAGTGTGGTGGTTTGCGAGCTGATTTAGTTGATAGGACCTTGCTGACGTGGAAAGCACCTGACCGGTCACGGGGCCTGGATCGAAGAAAAGTTTTTTTCCATCAAGTTGTCAGCCTGGGAAGGAGCCGACGGGAGAGGATCTACAGCTGCTCCCTCACCATTGAGTTCACAGTCTTGTTGTGCAGATTGGGCACAACAAGAAAAAGTGAGTGAGCATAATAAAAATAATAGTTATCACGATAGGCTCTTTTAGAACAGTTTGGCGCAATGATTATTATTTTTTATATTCACATTAAGAAGAAGAGACCGTAACAGCCAGAAAGCACCACTCAAACCGATCATCACTAAAGAACCATTAGAACTGGTAGCCTTAGATCATGTCAAACTCGCAAGCAGCAAATCAGGCTACACCTATGCTCTTACCATGGTAGACCACTATTCCAGATTTCTTGTGGTAGCTCCAGTAAAAGACTTAACAGCTGAGACAGCAGCAAGAACATTTCAAGCTTATTTCTGCAGACCTCATGGTTATCCTGAACAGGTATTGACAGACCAAGGACCTGCCTTTGAAGCTGAAATATTTCAAAAGTTCTGTTGCCTATACGGATGCAAGAAAATTCGCACAACGTCTTACCATCCTCAAACTAATGGAATGTGCGAAAAGATGAATCACGTGGTAATTGAAATGCTGAAAACTCTGCCGTTAGAAGAATGCAATCAATGGCCAGAGAAGTTACCAGATCTAGTTGACATCTATAACAACATCCCCGTAAGTTCAACAAATTGCACTCCTGCGTACCTCATGAGAGCAAGACCAGGAAACTGCCATTGGACTTCGAGATAGGCATAGTGGTTCCTGAAGCAGATACTACAGATGCAGATTGGGTTACTCGTAGGAAAGAACAATATCAGAAAATCCAAGAATGCATTGAGAGAAGTCTAGAAAAATCTAGAGAAAGACAAGAAACCAACTTCAACAAAAGAGCGCAAGGAACGCCCTTAACACCAGGTGAATTGGTTTTGAAAAGAAAAAGAAGAATGCACAAGCTAGATGATCAATGGGAAAAAGAACCATACACTGTGTTACCATCCAATTATGATAACCAGAAAACCTGTTTAATCAGCAAAGATCATGGTGAAAAAACAGCACCGGTGTCCAGAGATCATTTGAAGAAGTGCCCTCAACAGCTTCAACCAAAAGAGAATGTACCTTGTCCAAAGTCAGTAGAGAAAGAGAAGCCAAAGACAGTCCAAACAATCATTGGAGAGTTACCAGCAGATTGGTCTCAAATAGAAGGTACATATCTAATCCCAACTTTGATGTTCCCATCAGCAGTAGAAACGCCAAGAGTAGAAGAACCACCCGTTGTATAGGAACCAGAGATCCCTGCAATCAGTGAACCTGCCTGTCCACTAGAGAGACTACGCCAATATTACGGTATTGCAACAACACGTAGATCTGATAGACTGAGAGACAGTGCATACACCGCACCAGGTACAGACATTAGTGACACACCAGTGGTACGCAGGTCAACCCGTACTAACCTTGGTCAGCCACCACTTAGGTACAGAGAATAAGCCATAAAATGTGGGAAAATGTACATATGTGCAAAATGTAAATATGTTATTGATGGTAGTGTACAGAAGGGTGGAGGAACTGGATTGGCCCCCATGCACATCAAGTTAGGAAAAGAAAGTGCCTGGGGGTGGTATAAGTGAAGTTAGGCCTCCTGAGCAGATACACCCGTATTATATATAGTTATGTTTTTGAACTTTAAGAGACTTTACCTGTTGGACTTTTGAATTCCCCTTTTCCTACTTTTCAAAAATTGACCATAGCCACAGGACTGGTATTGGCAAACCTCTGTTTCAAGACCCCCAAAACAGCCTGCAGCTGATGGACTAACACTGTATGGACTGGTAACCTGTTTTCCCATTTTTTACCTGGTTTTTGTAAATTTTTCATTTTTAAGACTCTGTTCAATAATAAGTTGTAAATAGTTATGATATGTTAATGAAAAATGTTTCAGTCCCGGAGGACTGTATTTAACTAGGGTGGATTTTGGCACCCCTGTGGGGAATTGCCACAGGTTCCACTGGTGCAAGGAAGGACTAACACCTTGGTCAGCTCAACACACACCACCTTCCACCCCAGCCCTGAAGGGGGAGCTCTACTGGCTGCATTAAGTCAGTTATCCTTTAAGAACATCCAGGCTGTGGGGAGGAGTCAGTTAGTCCCGGAGTTCAGTTGGAGCAGTTCCTGTGAGGAGAAGGAAGAGAGAGGAGGCAGAGCTGCTGGTCTCTGGGGAGAGATTCAGGCCAGGACCAGGGACGACTTTCTGCTGTGCACACCCCAGGGAAGGGGCCGGAGGCAATTGGAGACAGGGAAGTGAAAAAGGGATTCGGTTATATACCCCTTTAGTACACACGAACACTGGATTCCAACGCTGCCAGCCTGCAGAGCTACAGCGAAAGCCCAGCGTACTCAGGAGGAGTTCAGCCCTGAGGAAATAAGGCAAGAGACACTAAACTGACCAAGCATAGGACCTTCCTCTGCATTTGACACAGTCGACCACTGTCTCCTATTACAGATCCTCTCTTCCATTGGTATCACTTACCTTGCCCTTTACTGGATCTCCTCCTACCTCTCCAACTGCACATTCAGTGTCTCCCACTCTCACAGTACCTCCTCGCCCCATTCCCTCTCTGTTGGGGTCCCTCAAGACTCTGTCCTGGGACCTCTTCTTTTTTCCACCTACACCCTTGGGCTGGGACAACTCATAAAGTCCCATGGCTTCCAGTACCAAATCTACGCTGACAACACTCAGATCTACCTCTCTGACCCAGATGTTAACTCTCTGCTGTCCAGAATCCCAGAGTGTCCATCAACCATATCCTCCTTTTTCTCTTCTCGCTTCCTTAAACTAAACGTAAACAAAACTGAACTCATCATCTTTCCCCATTCTTGCACACCTTACTTACCTGACCTATCTATCACAATAAATGGCATCACACTTTGCCCTGTACCTGAAGTCCCCTGCCTCAGAGTTACCCTTGACTCTGCCTTATCCTTCAAACCGCACATCCAAGTCCTTGCCACCTCCTGTCGCTTCCAACTCAAAAATATTTCCAGAATTCATCCTTTTCTCAACCCTCAATCTACTAAACTACTAGTGCATGGCCTCCTAATCTCCTGTTTTGACTACTGCAACCTCCTTCTCTGTGGCCTCCCTGCTAGCATTCTTGCACCTCTCCAATCTGTCCTCAACTCTACTGCCCGACTAATCCACCTCTCTCCTCGCTACTCCTCCGCTTCTCCCCTTGGCAAATCTCTTCACTGGCTCGCATTTCCACAGCATATCCAATTCAAACTACTAATATTGACTTACAAAGCTGTCCACAACCTGTCCCCTCCCTGTATCTCTGAACTAATCTTCCAATATTATCCAACTCGCAGTCTTTGATCCTCCCAAGACCTCCTTCTTTCCTCCACACCTGTATGTTCCTCATCTAACCGCCTGCAAGACTTTGCCCAAGCATCCCCCATCCTCTGGAACTCTTCACCCCAACACGTCCGGCTATCCCTTACACACGGAACCTTCAAGCGTAACCTGAAAACCCATCTCTTCATGACAGTTTACAGCCTGCAATGATCAGGGTGCCTTACCACCACTGGACTCAGCGCTCCACTACCACCAGAGCAGACCCAACCTACCCATTGCCTTGTAGAATGTAAGCTCGCAATGGCAGCATCCTCTCTCCCCTCTGTATTGGTCTGTCACTGTCAGTCTGTTCATTGTATTTTTCACTTGTTTGTATGTATCCCTTTCTCATGTACAGCAACATGGAATCAATGGTGCTCTATAAATAATAATAATAATAATAATAATAATAAAATCTAGTGAATAGTGGCTACAGCTTGAATTTTTTCAACAACAAACACCACACACCTGACTGTACAGTGACGAGAGATAGAATTTTTTATTTTTTTAAAAAGTAAGGCCAAAGACCCTACTGCTAAGCGTCTAGAGGTATACTTTTTTTTGAAAATTAGGTCGAGAGATTCTAGTGTACAGTGGCTACACTTACCTGCAGATGTATCCTGATCTCCCTAGTGTTTCTTTACGAGATCTTTAACCCCATCGCTGAACAGGATACCTTGGCCCTTGCTATCTTTAAACTCACCCTTACTATTAAGTAGGCCTGCAAGAACACTACTCTCACTGCTGCACTAATAAAACACCAAAGGAAGGAAAGACAGACAGGGATGAAAAGTATTACCAGCATCCTCATGGCTGCGGCCTAAGTCTTAGGCAGAAGACTGATTAGCACCAATCAGTACACTAACAGCTCATTCCATCCTGGTGGCTTGCAAGAATGAGATTATACCACCAGCAATAGCTGATGAATCATGTCACTATTTGAAGGAGATGGGAGTAGTTACAAAGTAGCTGCACTTGAACAGAACTACTAAGGAACTGCTAGCAGCAAAACTGACATTAACCTTTAGTACACCAAAACAAAGGAAAATACATTTAATATGAAGAGTCTCACCAGGAAAATGAGACTCAGGTCCAAAAGCAGTCACAAGTCGAGAGATCATCGTGACATATACAGGCCGGTTCACGTGGTGTGCTGGCCAATCACAGCCATGCCAATATTTGGCAACCCTTTGATGGCCATGGAAGTGCCCCTAGCCTAAAAGCTTGGTGATTGGCTGCACTTCAACCTTTCAACTGGCTTTTTTCAGATGACAAAACCGAGAAGTCTATGATCAGGAGTCAGCATCGGACATTAGGTTTGGGTCCATTCATCCTTAGCCAGATAGCTGCCAGCCTTGTTACCATGTGCTACACACATTCTAGACTATTAATCAGACTTTTATGCATAAATATGAGCTATCAATAAAGGCAAAATGCAACTGGATGCCAAAGTTTGCGGAGTACTGGGCCACAATTACTGATGAGTCTTTTGGACATTTCATATGAAACATAAATATGAGGTTACAGAATGTCACACAGACCTTTACAAGTTCAAGATCTTCCAGTTGTGTATGCACAGACACACAGTATGTACAATAAAGGCCTTAGAGATTTAATGGGTAGTCGACAGGCACATAAGTCTATAAAGCCTTCAAACTTTGTCCTTTTTGCGATGACAACTGCCACATATTCTACCTTTGCTTGTGACTTTATCAGCCTCCCTTGAGAGTAAACGCAAGTACTAATGACAAATGTATCTCTGGGCGAGTTGCCCAGACTCCCACAAGGAATGCATCTTAGCTGAAAAGCACACAGCAAGATATATGGTGACTATACAAATTACTATTTCAAATTTTGTTACAATCCTTTTAAAAGACATACTGCATTTTCTGTGCAGATATTACTGCATGAGTATGAAAGGGATTGGCTCAAGGTAAAGAACTATAGGACATGGACCTACAAAAATGGCGCAAAGTAAAATTGTTTTACATCAGTTCCCTAACCACTATTCACCTCCACTTTTCCATTCCATTGCAACTGATTCTGATAATTCTCTTACACTGTGTGCACAATTATTACAAAAGTGAGTAGTTTGACCATATCATTTTTATGCAGATTTTTCAACTCTAAGCTGAATGAACTTGAATGCTTATTGGATGAAATGTGTCGCCTGGGGCAGTGGGATACTGGAGTATCTGGGCCCTTTTCCGCTGTGGTCGCGGGGGGGATGTCACTGGTGGTCTGCCCGGACCCGTGGCCCCGGGAAACAGACTTTTAAAAAGGGGGAAATTGGAATGGGAGAAATATTAATTTATAATGTAGTCCTCGTGACGCCACCCGCAACTTCTGGTGTTCGAGCACCAGCGCTGCTTCAGTCCTCCGGAGGGCGAGGGTTTATAGCGACAGGTACAGGTAATGGTACAGGTCCCTGCAGGTGGAGCTAATCCCCCAGGGCACCGGTGATAGTAAGGGTGCTGGTAATGGATGGATGGAAGAGCAGGGACCTGGCTGGATGGTTGGATGATGGGACAGTCTCTGAGGATGACAGGGGTGCGGGAAAGGAACTGACACACACACTGCTGGTTGCTCTTTACCTTTTCACTGGTGTTGAAGCAGGTAAATCATCCAGACTACCACCAGCTGTTCAGGATGCACTTCTGGGTCTCCACAGCGAGTGGGTATAAGGCCTTCTCTTTACTTTCCCTGTCTGTCTGTGAAGTCCCTGCCTGTGTAAAACTTGACTGGCGCCCTCTGCTGTCTCGTTCTCCTTCTCTGCTGTCGCCGGGATACTTTCTGCTGGCTACCGCTGATTCTCTCCCCGCGGTGCCTGGCTCCCTGGTATGTGACTGAGTAGGAGTCTGGGAGACTGAAGTCTCCACAGTTTTCCGGTGTTCTCCACTGGGCCTGGCGCACTCCAGTGGACGCTGACTCCTGGTGTCCAGTGGTTGCTCAGGGGTGAACCTAACAGCTGCGCAGCGCCATAGATCTACTGTATAAGCCTTCAGGACCCTGGACAGTGCACATACTATATGTACATTAGGTATAGTATGAGCGCTGCTCACAGGGGAGCTGCGGCTTCATTCATAAGCTTGTACAGAGCCGACAGGAGTCGGCTTACTGTACATAACATATTAACTTATTACATGCCAACCTAAGTAGGTAGCATGTCTCTAGGGGGGGTGAGCACCCCCTAGAGACATGAAGGGCATAATTATTATCATTATTAGAGCTTTATTTTACAGCTAAACACTTTGCTTTTCCCGGCGGTAGCCGGGATAAGCAAAGTATATACAGTTACTGCATTGCTCAGGATTACACATCCTGAGCAATCCGGTTACCGCATTGCGGAGGCTAGAACCACTTCGAAAACTGCAGCCTGCATGATTTTTCACGCAGGCTGCAGATCCGGATGCGGTAACCGGATTGCTTATAAAGCAATCTGGTTTTTAGAATGGGCTCCTATGAGGAGCATTTCCTGCTCCGGTTTTGAGCTTTTTAAAAGCTCAAAACCGGATCAGGATTAAAAAAAAAAAAAAACTCGTGTGACCCTAGCCTAAATTAAAATGTCCACTATTGTACTCAATTTTACAGGATAGATATAGATCTGTATGAAACAGATTTGTTTTTACCGATTAAAAAAATTTACTAACTTGGGGGTTGGGGGGGGAGGGGGTCACCATAACGTATAATGCCACCAGTGTTAATATTAGTGTTATTAGTATTGTGGTTTTTATACATGATCATTATTGTGGTGTTATTAAGTGGTCACTATTTGGTGATAATATGTTGTCTGGTTATGGTTACTATGTGGTGACAATATATGGTCTGATCATGGTGTGGTGGTATTTGTCACTTGTATGTGGTATTATTCGATCACCATGTGGTGGTAATATTTGGTCTGGTCATGATATGACAGTATTTGTCTCTTGTATGTGGTATTATTCGGTCACTATATGATGATAATAAGTTGTCGGTCATGGTGTGTTAATATTTGTCCTACTATATGGGGTATTATTTGTCTCACTATAGTGGATTGAGTGGTGTATGAAGGTCATTTATTCTCTCTGATATCAATAAGGAGAAAATTTAGTATTTTCAATAGAGATTAAATGGACATTGAACCCCTTCCTGTCCTGTGACTACACAGTAGCAAATATGAACTTAGAGGTTCTCCAATTAAAACAAGTAATTAACTTTTTGATTGGTGGGGGCACTGTTCCTTTGAATTACATATGCTCACACTGATGTATAAAAAAATCAGTCCCATTCTTTTGCAGAAACGTTGGACAAGTGTCATGCAAGTGCTATGTGAGTGTGTGAATTTTTTCCTCCTAGCATCCATATGCTGTCAGTATGACATGCATATGGTTTCCATTTGTAATGCATTTTTTTCTCAGCAACTATTCTTCAACAATCATTTACCGGACCATATACAGTGCTACAGAATGATAATGTATTCATAAAATGCGGACGGCATATCGATAATCCATGTAACTTCTGTCTTTTTCCTTTCACTCATTGAATTACATTGGCAAGTCTTGGCCATTTTAGATTTGTGTCACATTAATGTATGGCAATGTGTTAATTGCTGTGAGCATGAGCCAAGTGTCATGCAACTGTGATCTGATCTTGTAAGGACCACAATCAGGCAAGGCCAGGGGTGGGTCCTGGTGAAGTCACTGCTAGCTTCAGCTTTATGTGAGACTTCATATGCACATCCGGTTAGAAAGTAATGCGGAGCAGAGTGCCACCAGCTCCCAAAACCATAATAGCTACATCAGCCTCTTGCCTACAATAGAAACCAGAAGTTTACATACACTATATAAAAAGACCCATATGCATGTTTTTCTCACTATCTGACATGATATCAGAAAAAAATCTTTTCCGTTTTACGTCAATTGGGATAGCCATGGTTATTTATATTTACCAAATGCCAGAATAATGAGAGAGCGAGAATGTTTTAAAGCACTTTTATTGCTTTCTGCAAAGTCACAAGTTTACCAACACTAAGCTTTAAAACAATTTGGGACAGCCTATATGATGGTGTCATGTGTTTAGGAGCTTCTGATAGGTTTCTTGGCAACATTGGAGTTACTTAGAGACACACTTGTGGATGTATTTGAAGGTGTGGCTCCCCTGCGGTTTGGTCGCCACTATGGTACTGCACCTATCCAATAGGTGTGGCTTCAAGCGCATGAGTAAGAATGGAAAACTTTGCTGTGACCCCCAACATACACCCAACACAATCTGAACTCCAGGCCAGGGAGATGCTGGGTGGAATAAACTCACTTTCAGAGCAGTCCCTATCTACTGGCTGGAGGGAGGAATTTGGTTTGGGGTTGGAGGCAAAGTAGAGGAGAGAGTTCTAGAAAAGTTGGGAGCTAAGAAAGAGCAAGACTACACGTGGGGTCAGCTGCAAATCCTAGGCCCGAGGATCCGAATCTTCAGCCGGCTGCTCAAGCCGGCAGAGGAACTAGCTACCGTGGGGTACCAGCCCCAATTTGGTATGGATATCTTCAGGACTAGTCGAGAAACTGGAGGTCACTGGGCTGCATGTACAGTGACTACCATAGTGGACCCTCCCAAGGCTAAGGAACTAGATGGGTCAAGAGGACTAGGTAAGCAGTCGCTCAGAGGATCTGCAGTCACGTGCTTGCTGGGATTGGCAACCACAGGATACTAGGAGGACAAGGTGTAGCAGTGTCAGGAAGGAAAGGGCAGCAAGGAAGGCCATATTCCCTGTGTCACGGCAAAGTGGACTTTGATGACCTATGAGTTGGCCAGGATGCAATCCTGGGGAATACAGTACCCCAGCTGGGCTGTGTCTGCTACAGAGTCAAGTAAAAGAGTAAGAACTGCAGAACCCTGTGTGTTGTCTGGTACTTCCTGCGCCTCTCTGCACTCCCAGCACCTTCAGCTACTACAACCACCATCATCCTAACTGGAGAGTTGCGCACCCTGGTCCCATTACAGCTGTAAGTGCACACCTGAAACACACTGATTCTTTGTGTAGCATCATCGGAAAGTCTAAAGAGATCAGCCAAGATATCAGGAAGAAAATTGTGGACTTGCACAAGTCTGGTTCATCCTTGGGTCCAATTTCCAGATATCTGAATATGCCTCGTTCATCTGCACAAATAATTATACGCAAGTACAAACAAGATGGGAATGTCCAGTCATCATACCAATCAGGAAGGAGACAGGTTCTGTGTCCCAGAGATGAACGTGCTTTAGTCCAACATGTGCTTATCAACCCAAGAACAAAAACAAAAGACCTTGTGAAGATGATGGCAGAAGCTGGAAAGATTTAATTATCCACAGTGAAACAAGTACTGTATCAACATGGGCCGAAAGGACACTCGGCCAGGAAGAAGCCATTACTCCAAAAGAAACATTAAAAAGCCAGATTCATATTTGGAAATGCACACAGGAACAAAGACCTACATTTTTGGAGACATGTCCTGTGATCTGACGACACTAAAATTGAACTGTTTGGCTATAATGACCATCATTACATTTGGACGAAAAAGATATAAGCTTGGAATCCTAAGATCACCATCCCTACTGTGAAACACAGGGGGGGTGGGGGAAGGCAGCATAATTTTGTAGTCAAACACTCAGACTGACTATACTCGTGCCGAGTAAATCGTAATGCTTGGGTATTCGGTGCCGTAATACTCGGGTATTCAGTGCAAGTAGTGAGTCCAATATTAGTCAATGGGAAATGCGAGAAATTGTCTGCTTGACCCAAAAAAGTGGTCTGGTGGCTAAGGAAAAGGCTGAAATAAGCGCATGATTGCTGTAAGAGCGAGTTATGATGGATGTGATCTTCTGACAGCTCAGTGTGTAAGTGATGTAAAGAGAGCGATCTGCCCTAGAGGCTGTGTAATGATTTACGCAGGAGGAAGCCACCCATCATCATCATCATCATCATCACAAAGGCTTCACAATTATATATCTTGGACTACTGGCATTATTAATCCACTGCCGCTGCACAATCTGCAGGCATAGTGTCTCCAAAAACTATCACAAGAGGCTGTATCATGGTTGATCAAGGAAGCAGGCCTCAAGGGCTAAACAATTATGAAGCTAGAAATACTAGCACAGTAGTTGCAGTGCCCAATGTTCAGGCATAGCCATAGTGTCTTCAAAAAGTAGCCAAAGAGGATGTATTATGGTTGATCAAGGAAGCAGGCCTCAAGGGTTAAACAATTATGAAGCTAGGACTACTAGGACTACTTGCATAGGTTTTGCAATGCCAAAGTGCAGGCATAGCCATTGTGTCTCGAAAAATTAGCCCAAGAGGCTGTTGATGAAGGAAACAGGCCTCAGGGGCCAAACAGTAATGAAGCTAGCCTAGGACTACAAGCACAGTAGTTGCAGTGCCCAATGTCCAGGCATAGCCATAGTGTCTCCAATAAGTAGCCCAAGGGGCAGTATTATGGTTGATGAAGGAAGCAGGCCTCAATGGCCAAACAATTATGAAGCTAGGACTCATAGGGCTACTAGCATAGTTTTTGCAATGCCCAATATTCAGGCATAGCCATAGTGCCTCCAAAAAGTAGCCCACGGGGCTGAATTATGGTTGATGAAGGAAGCAGGCCTCAAGGGTCAAACAATTATGAAGCTAGGACTACTAGGACTACTAGCATAGTTTTTGCAGTGCTCGATGTGCAGGCATAGCCATAGTGTCTCGAAAAATTAGCCCAAGGGGCTGTATTATGGTTAATGAAGGAAGCAGGCTGACTCGCCCCCGGAGGGGACTGTGAGGTACTCGGAACCGGGCCCTCTTATCATCTGGGCTTTGGGATGTCACGGTGGTGTGACCCGGTCCGTGATCCCCTTGTTGGGCGATCAGTTAATAAGGGAAAATTGAAAAAGCGATTAAAGAAAAATATAAAAATAAAATAAAGATGTTTTTGATCTGGTCAACAGGGTAGGGGGCAGTGCCGGGACAAGGCATTTTGGTGCCCTAGGCAGGTAAGGCAAACGGCGCCCTCCCCCCCGAAATATGTCTAGGAAAAAAAATGTCAACATACTTTGAAAGTAAATTTACTTTAAAACAAATAAAAGTAGATCTAAATTAACATTATGGATATAAATTGTACATAAATAGTAATGCACACAACCAACTCTTGAAATGCTTAGCGGCCATATGGTATAAGTACCTTTTTCCTGATGAAAAGTGCAGATTTTATATCGGACTGCAACATATGCTAAATACGAAATGTAAATCATATTCTTTAATGAGTTTCAGACGACTAAAACTTCTCTCTGCTTTTGCACTAATAACAGGACAGTGTTGATGATGTATGTAAAGTGCTGTGGAGTTCATAGTGTAATATAAATGCAAAAAGTATTATTCTTAACATGATGTCACAATACCGGGATCTGAGGATCTTGTATTTGGAGGTCAGGGGCTCTCTGATGCCATGTTGCTGTTTGTCTCGCTGCCGTCCTCTTTTGATACTGCAGTGCGGTGGACAAGAGAGCATTAACTGGTTAATAACAAGAAGTATGGAGTGTGTACTGAGCCATAAACCCTCCCCATATCATGAAGTATGGAGTGTGTAGTAACTGAGCCATAAACCCTCCCCATATCATGAAGTATGGTGTGTACTAACTGAGCCATAAACCCTCCCCATACCATGTCCAGCAGACATTGTAGGATTACTATATGGATTTTATTATTAGGGTACGGACACACTGGCGTGAAACGCGGATGAGTGCAATGTGTGATTTCATCGCATTGCACTCGGACCAATGTTATTCAATGTCTGAGAGCAGATTGGCGAGTGTCGGACGCTTTTTTCTCAGCCAGATTCAGGATGAGAAAAAAGTCTCAACATTCTGCGACAGTATGCGATTCCCGCGCGAGACTCACCAATGCAAGTCTATGGGTCTGACAAAATCACATACCGCACACTGACCGCACACGGACCATCTGAGAGACATCAGTTTTTTCACGGATACATTATCATTCTATAACTGAGAACACTGTAAAATGTTCCTGTAAATGATTCTACACTAATAGCTGCTGAGGAAAGAACAGATTGCACACGGATGTGATCTGAGAGAAATGTCGGACACTCGCACAGCAGTTGGATGCCAAACAGACCAAAAAACGGATGACACTCATCCGACTCTCCTGGATGAGAAACAGACCGATTTTAAGGCGGTGGGAGACAGTGTACCACCGTGTCCTCAGCTCCGTGCTGTGCACAGTATACCACCATGTCTCAGCTCTGTACTGTGCACAGACAGTGTACCACCATGTCCTCAGCTCTGTGCTGTGCACAGACAGTGTACCACCATGTCCTCAGCTCTGTTCTGTGCACACAGTGTACAGTACACTGTATGTGCACAGCACGGAGCTGAGGACATGGTGGTACACTGTGCACAGCACGGAGCTGGGGACATGGTGGTACACTCTCTGTGCACAGCACAGAGCTGGGTACATGGTGGTACACTGTGCACAGCACAGAGCTAGGGAGATGGTGGTACACTGTTCACAGCACGGAGCTGAGGACATCCCAGAATAGACAGACAGGCCACAGACGGGCGGCGAGACAACACTGAGCCCACCTGGAAGAACTACAACTCCCAGCACCCAACACACTGTCCAGAAATCATATAGGACAGGCAGAAGAACTACAACTCCCAGCATGCCACACCCTGACAACACAGAAAGGTGGCGGTAGCTGCATGGAGGCAGACACATGGTACAGCTGCCAATATCACCACACACAGCGCCAGCCACAGCCCCAGTCCTCCTGCACCCCTGTCCTCCACAGGAGGATACAAGAGCCACAGACAGTCCTCTCACCTCCTCCAACAAGGAGCAGGTGATTGAGGCAACAGCATGCCCAGCCATCACACCGATATACTGAGCACAGATCCATCCCCAAGGGATCCGATGCTGCAGCATGCCATATACTGAGCACAGATCCATCCCCAAGGGATCCGGTGCTGCAGCATGCCATATACTGAGCACAGATCCATCCCCAAGGGATCCGGTGCTGCAGCATGCCATATACTGAGCACAGATCCATCCCTAAGGGAACTGGTACTGCAGCATGCCATATACTGAGCACAGATCCATCACCAAGGGATCTGGTACTGCAGCATGCCATATACTGAGCACAGATCCATTACCAAGGCATCCGGTGCTTCAGCATGTCATATACTGAGCACAGATCCATCCCCAAAGGGATCCAGTGCTGCAGCATGCCATATACTGAGCACAGATCCATCGCCAAGGGATCCGGTGCTTCAGCATGTCATATACTGAGCACAGATCCATCCCCAAGGGATCCGGTGCTGCAGCATGTCATATACTGAGCACAGATCCATCCCCAAGGGATCTGGTACTGCAGCATGCCATATACTGAGCACAGATCCATCCCCAAGGGATCCGGTGCTGCAGCATGCCATATAGTGAGCACAGATCCATCCCCAAGGGATCCGATGCTGCAGCATGTCATATACTGAGCACAGATCCATCCCCAAAGGATCTGGTACTGCAGCATGCCATATACTGAGCACAGATCCATCCCCAAGGGATCCGGTGCTGCAGCATGTCATATACTGAGCACAGATCCATCCCCAAGGGATCCGGTGCTGCAGCATGCCATATACTGAGCACAGATCCATCCCCAAGGGATCCGGTGCTGCAGCATGCCATATACTGAGCACAGATCCATCCCCAAGGGATCCGGTGCTGCAGCATGTCATATACTGAGCACAGATCCATCCCCAAGGGATCCGGTACTGCAGCATGCCATATACTGAGCACAGATCCATCCCCAAGGGATCCGGTGCTGCAGCATGTCATATACTGAGCACAGATCCATCCCCAAGGGATCCGATACTGCAGCATGCCATATACTGAGCACAGATCCATCCCCAAGGGATCCGGTGCTGCAGCATGCCATATACTGAGCACAGATCCATCCCCAAGGGATCCGGTGCTGCAGCATGTCATATACTGAGCACAGATCCATCCCCAAGGGATCCGGTACTGCAGCATGCCATATACTGAGCACAGATCCATCCCCAAGGGATCCGGTGCTGCAGCATGCCATAAACTGAGCACAGATCCGTCCCCAAGGGATCCGGTGCTGCAGCATGTCATGTACTGAGCACAGATCCATCCCCAAGGGATCTGGTACTGCAGCATGCCATATACTGAGCACAGATCCATCCCCAAGGGATCCGATGCTGCAGCATATCATATACTGAGCACAGATCCATCCCCAAGGGATCTGGTACTGCAGCATGCCATATACTGAGCACAGATCCATCCCCAAGGGATCCGCTGCTGCAGCATGCCATATACTGAGCACAGATCCATCCCCAAGGGATCCGGTGCTGCAGCATGTCATATACTGAGCACAGATCCATCCCCAAGGGATCTGGTACTGCAGCATGCCATATACTGAGCACAGATCCATCCCCAAGGGATCCGATGCTGCAGCATGCCATATACTGAGCACAGATCCATCCCCAAGGGATCAAGTGCTGCAGCATGTCATATACTGAGCACAGATCCATCCCCAAGGGATCTGGTACTGCAGCATGCCATATACTGAGCACAGATCCATCCCCAAGGGATCCGGTGCTGCAGCATGTCATATACTGAGCACAGATCCATCCCCAAGGGATCTGGCTTAAGGACAGCCAGTGGGGCTCCCCCTCCAGGTCTGGGGTGGAAGATGTTGTGTGCTGTGTGTGCTAAGGTGTACATCCCTCCCTGCACCGGTGGGACCTGTGGCAATCCCCCGCAGGGGTGCCACATTCCCCCGTAGTTAACATCAGTTCTCCTGGACTGAAACATTTTCAACAACAATAACATAACTTAACTAATTAAATTTGAAATTTGTACAGTGTCTCAAATAAAATTTACAAAAACCAGGGAAAAATGTGAAAAACAGGTAACCAATCCATACAATGCTAGTCTGCCTTTCCAGCCCCACCTCCTTTGTAGAGAAAAAGTTTTAAGAAATAAGCAGGACTATGACACTGGACGAGTGTTCTCTTGGGGGAAATCTTTTGAAACCCCAAGGAAAAAGAAAAAGAAGGCTCCAGAGAATCCAGCTACACCAAAAACGCCTGAGACACCATTTACTCCTAAAACTCCAAAAAATCAGAAAAATCCTAAATGGCATAATAAAAATAAAAATAAGAAGGCAAAATCGCCCGTCTTGACAGACGAGGAGTCGGATTCGTACATGTCCAAACACTACAAAGGAGGTAGGGCTGGAAAGGCAGACTCCCCTTTAGGCGGAGGACACGGAGAGGAGGAAGATTTAGATCTAGAGGAAGACATTGTAGTCCCTCCTCCGTACAAACGGAAACAAGTTTCATGGCCAGAGTGAGAGATGTCAACTTAACAATTTACAATCTGTCTGATAGAGTGTTGTCCACTGATATGCTAGCCGTATTACAAAAGGGTTTGAACTTTTGCGTAGCCGAACAGTTTGACTATGCTAAGTTCAGATCCGATCTATTTAAATCAGTAAGAAAGTTGCATTTGTGTAAGTATTTTGAGAACCAGAATTCCTTACATGCCTCTGTCGCAGATAAAAGTCATACTAAAATTTTCTCCAATACAGCAAGCATTGGTCCCTTGGGTTTTTTTCCAGGTGGGGGAGTAGGTACACAAACACAGACGGAAATTGCAGAGTTATTGGGCGTTAATGATAGTCAATCGTTCCTTCACGACCCTTCCACGGGCAATAGACCTACTTTTACAGGAGGAGTAAAATCGTCTTTTATGCCGCCCGTGCCCCAGAATGACAATCTCGAGCTTTTTTCCGAATTAGTTGACAGAGATATTAGAGCTCTGGTGTACCCCTGTCCTGTCAAGAATCTGACTACAGGTGAAGAGAATGCTTTAAAAGAGATGAGACAGTGGTCTGACATTGTTTTCCGCAAGGCGGACAAGGGCGGTAGCATTATGCTGTTACCAAGATCGGTCTACCTGGTAGAGGCGTACAGACAGCTTAATCAGAGAGATACGTATGTGGCTTTATCGGGAGATCCAACTTTGACGCATCAAAAACATTTGCTTTCGCTGCTAAGACGGTATGTGGAAAAAAATGTGCTATCTATAAAAGAAGCTGAAAAATTATACCCAGAGTTCCCGACCAGGCTACATTGGTATTTTCTCCCCAAGATTCACAAGAACGAGCGTTCTCCTCCAGGGCGACCGATTGTTTCTGCTGTGGGGTCTCTGCTAGAACCACTGTCGAAATATCTTGATTGGCTTCTGCACCCTTATTTAAAGACAGTTCCCTCGTTAGTTAAAGATACTTTTGAGTTCACAAAAATGGTAGATCAAATTGTCTGGAGAGATGGCTATAATTTAGCCTCCATTGACATCGAAAGTCTTTATACTAGAATACCGCAAACTTTGGCAGTTTCGGTAATAAGGAGGATTCTAGTCAATAATAAGGTAGATACAGATGTGACTGACTTTGTATGTGAATCTTTGGCCTTTATACTTTCACATAATGTGTTTAGCTTCGTGGAGAGATGGTACTACCAGAAGGGAGGAGTGGCAATGGGGACGCCCGTTACTTGCACCCTGGCCAATCTTTTCCTAGCAGTCTTCGAAGAAGAATATGTCTATTCACACAACAACCCTTACATTAAACACCTTAAGCATTATATCAGATATGTGGATGATGTCCTGATAGTGTGGGAGAGAGACTCGGAAAGCTTCAGTGAGTTCGTTGCTTTTTTGAATAATAACTCTTATAATATGTTCTTTACCTTGATTTTTGGTAAAGATTCTCTAGAGTTTCTAGATGTTAAATTGGATTTTTCTAGCAATGCGTTGATAAGATCAGTACATAAGAAAGTTACTGCAACAAACTCTTTGTTGCATTTTCGGAGTGCGCACCCCGAACACACCAGGACAGGTGTTCCATTTAGTCAATTCTTACGGCTTCGCCGCATTAATAACAGGGAGGACAAATTTGAAGAACAAGCAGATACTCTAGAATCAGACCTTCTATGTAGAGGGTACCCAGTGGGGGTTTTGAAAAAAGCTAGAGAGAAAGCAAAGACTCACATCCTTAAGAACAGCCTTGATAGTTCAACAGCTAGTCATGCTTTTAAGAATAAATCTAGGCCCTTCTATTTCAACTTTAAGCACGGCCCTATGTTCAGGAATATTATGGCTGCTATTAAACGACATTGGCATGTCGTCGAGACAGATAGAACTCTTTCAAAATTGACCCCGGTATCTGTTGTCACGTATAGAAGATGTAAAAATTTAGGGGACCTGTTGGTCCAAAAAATACTTCGTGCCTTGAACAACACTAAGAATTGGTTAGGAAGGAAACAGCTACAAGGTAATTTTAAATGTGGGCACTGTAATTGGTGTCCGCAGTTAGCCACAGGTAGTCATCTTGAATTAGGTGGCCAAAGAATTAAGATCAATTCTTTCATTAACTGTCGCACCAAATGGGTAGTTTATGCCATTTGGTGCCCCTGCAAAAGGTTCTACGTGGGCAAGACCATTAGGCCCATGTGTGTCAGGGCAAGAGAACATTTTAGTTCTATATTTAAAAACAAGGGGTCCCCGAGATTAATTCAACACGTTAATGATATGCATGATGGAGATGCTGGGGTCCTTAAGTTTGCCGGGATTGCTAATCTACCCCCTTCTAATAGAGGGGGTGATCAGCATAAACGCTTATTACAACTTCAGGCCAAGTGGATCCTAGAGCTGAATGCCCAGGGTGCCCTTGGCTTAAATGACAAACTGGACATGGCCGTGTTTTTGTAAGGTGATAGAAGATTGGCTTTCTTTGAACTATATAGTATTCATAGATATATGACTTTCTTGAGCTGATAGTTGTTGCTATATACCTTGTTAACATCACTTTAGTACAAAAACATATAGGGGGTTAATAACGATTGGTGCCTCCTTATATGTATATAAGTTGTTTTGGATCATTGTTTTTAATCCTTTTTTTCTCTCCTGTCCTTCGTTTAGTGGACTTCTGGTGGTGTCCGACTGTATCGCTTCATGGTCAGTAATGTAACATCCCTTTGCGTACGGGTCATTCCATGTCAAGTGATCCAAAAATGAATATTTTTTTTCCCTGACGTCCTCAGATTTTTAAAAAAATTTTTCTATCTGAAGAACAACTTTATCTAATTACAAAAAAAAGTTTTGCATTTTTTTCTTTATCTGTTAATTTTTTACAGATTTTTAAAGTTTTAAAAAAGTGCGAATTTTGGCCTGGTCTGGCTTTACATTTTCTATCATATCTCGGGCTAGAAATAAGATAGAGAAACAAAATAAACACCAATCTACTCAGAACTGTCCAGGCTTTCACCAGGTATGTCACAAGAGGATATTTGTTAATATTTTACCCATGTGATCGCAAGCGCAAAACTTTAAAACGCATTTCCGAAAAATCGGCGCGCTTTAAATATTTCAAAAACTGCCCATGTGTCTGCTATGCTCTTAGCCACATCTGTACCAAATTTCAAGTTGGGATCGCAATGGGATCATATTTTAACATATTTTACTAGTAAGAGCGTCAATGGGTCATTCCATATCAAGTGATCTAAATATGAATATTTTTTTTTTACCTGACGTCTTTAGATTATTTTTTTTTTTTTCCTTTATGAAGTACTACTTTAGTTAATTACAAATTAAAAGTTTGGAATTTTTTTCTTCATCAGTTAATTTTTTACAGATTTTTAAAGTTTAAAAAAAGGGTGAATTTTGGCCTGGTACGACTTTAAATTTTTTTATCTCAGGCTAGAAATAAGATAATGAAGTGGGAGAGGCGTCATTTTACTCAGAACGGTAACAGCTTTCATTTGAGATGTTACAAGACTATGTTTCTTTATATCAAATTCAAACTATTGACGGGCAATTGTGAAAAAATGACTGATTGTGTTCTTGGTGACTTTTGAATTGACACTATAATAGTTAAATATTTTGCACTTAGGTCCAATGAATGCGTCCATGGGGTCAAGCTGGGACAGAGTCATCACAAATTAGCCTTATTTGCAGATGACCTGCTACTTTACATCTCCCAGCCCCTGGTCTCCATCCCTTCGGTCTTAATGGAGTTTGAACGGTTCGGACAATTGAGCAACTTTAAAGTGAATTGCTCCAAAACCGAGGCACTCAATATTTCTTTGCCTGGAGAATTGGTTTCTCATCTATCTAAACAGTTCCCATTTAAATGGAAAGTAGAAGCCATTAAGTACTTGGGAGTCCTTATACCAAAAGATCTTAAACAAATATTCAATTTAAATTATCAACCCCTTTTGACTAACGCGGAATCGGCATTTACCTCCTATAGACAATTAAAGCTATCCTGGTTCGGGAGAATAAACGTAGTCAAGATGGATGTCTTGCCCCGACTCTTATATACTTTTCAGACAGTTCCTGTTCTATTGGATAGAGGTTTCCTCTCCAAAATGCAATCTATGATCCTTAGATTTGTCTGGGGGGGGCAAGAGGTCCAGATTGCGAATGAATATCCTATCCTTGCCCGAGACCAGAGGAGGGGTTGGACTACCCAACATACGAGCGTACTTTGTGGCTTCCTCTCTTGTTAGAGCTCTAGATTGGCATTATCATGCGTCCTCCAAGAAATGGGAAGGGGTGGAGCAAGAGGGTTTGGGGATTCCGCTGAAACACCTGCTTTGGATTTCCCCTAAAGACTCCACAGACCTAGTACCTTTGACAGACATGACCAGAAACACCTTGAAGGTATGGCACCTAGTGACGAAAACCCTCCGCTTAAACGACAGACTTAGCCCTTTGACTCCCCTTTTTTCCAACCCATCTTTCCCACCCAGATTTGACAGGCAGAGATTTTTATGTTGGCGGATTGTGGATGACACCCGAGTAGGACAGACTCTGTCCAGTGGTGGTTTGCCCCCGATGGCAGAGCTTCAACTCAAAGAACCTACGAGACCTCTTAAGTGACTCGAATTTCTCCAATACAGAGCATACTTATATTCAGCTGACCACTCTTGCAGGGTAAGATTGACGCCCAACGTATTGGAGAGGTTATTCCAACTGGAGGCTCCACCGAGGCGCAAAATATCATTTCTATACCAGGCCTTAGGGTCCATGAGAGAGCAGGGCACCCTTTACTTCCAACGTGCTTGGGAGAGGGAATTGGGGTGTAGCATTTCAGAAGCTAATTGGCAGAAATGCTTTATATTTACTCACTCACTAGCTAGCGCTTGTTCTGCACAAGAAAGAAGCTATAAGCTGCTCACTAGATGGTACTTGTGCCCGACGACACTCTGGAACATGTTCCCTGGAACCCCTGATACCTGCTGGCGCTGTGGGGAAGAGAAGGGTACAATGATACACATTTGGTGGAGTTGTGGGGAAATCCGGCAGTTCTGGTCTGAGGTTTCCAATGCATACGCCCGGATAACAGGTAAACAAGCCGAATGCTGCCCAGAATCGGCAATGTTATCCATTTTTCCAGGTCCTATTGGGCTACAGAAGAGGGATATTCTCCGCTTTTGCATCTTGGCTGCTTGTGCTGTGATCCCGAGGTTCTGGAAATCAAGCCGGGCTCCATCTCTACTTGATTGGTTCAAAGAATTGATGGACACATATCGAATGGAGGAGCTCGCAGCTGATGCGTCGGGATCTCGGAACAAATTCTTAGGGATTTGGGTTGAATGGATTCTTTTTCACGACTCTGCAGAATGTAGGAGTATCTTTTCCAGCACAGATAATATGGCTCGACCTCTGGCTGATGGGGAGCCAGTGGGATGAGTACCCTTTCTCCTTCCCATACCTCACCCGTCCCCCCCCCTCCTTTTTTTCTTTTTTTCTTACGTGGCTTTTCTTTCCCAGTATAACTTTTTCTAATGGTTTTTGTTTCTCTTCTCTCTCTCTTCTTTTCTATCTCTCTTTTCTTCCCATCTGATACATTCAGTCTAGGTATTTCCTTTCTACACCTATACCTTCAGAATTCTAGTGAACATTAGACAGGTATCGGAAACTCTGAGCTGTGAGTAGATCATTAATATTTCGGCCTTCCTTTCCGGTACACCAGTCGCTAGACTATTCCAACTAGGCCTCAACGGGTAATGACCCACTTACGTGGTCAACCTGTTAGAAGGGGCCAAGTGATAAAAATCATTCTGCTGGGGCTGCTTGTCCCCTTGACATCAGAACATCTCAAAACCCTGAGAAAGGTTGTATACTTGAGTGTTTGGAATTATATTTAGATTGTAGTATATATTGCACCAGAGATAAGCGCAAAAGTAAATTTGCAGCTTATCTTAAAGTTACTAATAACTTTGTGAATTCTCTTTTTGTATACTTTATATGTCTCAAGATTTTGTTAAAAGATTGAATGTATGTCTTTCATATGTTTTTTCAAAATTTAATAAAAATGAGATTAACCATAGTTAAATATTTTAAAATATGATCCCATCACGATCCCAACTTGAAATTTGGTACAGATGTGGCTAAGAGCATAAAAGACACATGGGCAGTTTTGGAAAATTTTTATTAAAATGTTTTTTTCGGAAATGCGTTTCAAAATGTTGCGTTTGCATTCGCATAGGTAAAAAATTAAAATTAACAAATATACTCTTGTGACATATCTGGTGAAAGCCTGGACAGTTCTGAGTAGATTGGTGTTTATTTTGTTTCTCTATCTTATTTCTAGCCCGAGATAAAAAAATTTAAAGTCGTACCAGGCCAAAATTCACCCTTTTTTTAAACTTTAAAAATCTGTAAAAAATTAACTGATGAAGAAAAAAATTCCAAACTTTTAATTTGTAATTAACTAAAGTAGTACTTCATAAAGGAAAAAAAAAAAAAAAATCTAAAGACGTCAGGTAAAAAAAAAATTCATATTTAGATCACTTGATATGGAATGACCCATTGACGCTATTAATAGTAAAATATGTTAAAATATGATCCCATTGCGATCCCAACTTGAAATTTGGTACAGATGTGGCTAAGAGCAAAGCAGACACATGGGCAGTTTTTGAAATATTTAAAGCGCGCCGATTTTTCGGAAATACGTTTTAAAGCTTTGCGCTTGCGATCACATGGGTAAAATATTAACAAAGATCCTCTTGTGACATATCTAGTGAAAGCCTGTATAGTTCTGAGTAGAATGGTGTTTATTTTGTCTCTCTATCTTATTCCTAGCCTTAGTTATGAGGAGAAACGTAAAGGCAGGCAACAGCGAAATTCACACTTTTTCCGAACTTTGAAAATCATTTAAAAAAAAAATAAATTTTTAAAAAAAATTTTCTCTTCACATTTTGCATTGTCTGACATGCTATTATCAAATAACAAAATCTCAAAAGAATTAAAAATATAGAGGTAATAATCATTGGTTCACTTGACATGGAATGACCCGTACGCTAAATTGTGGGTTTTTTTTCTTTCCCTATATATAAATCTTAGATGTACGAGCTAGAAAGAGGGGATGTGGGCTTTAATATGGGATTTGCAGTAGGCATTATTTGCCTCATGTGACTTTAGCTAAAAGTTTAATAATGGGAGTGTTTGCACTTTATTTTTGTTGCTATAGCCCCTTTGAAATTGTAGGAGTTATTGCTAAATTGGGTACTAACTCTTTACTTAAATCTTGTCATATATCCCTTTTTGCTTTTTACTGCCCTTCTGATTGGCTCTACTATATCCCTGACAACGCCAGTAAACCTACTGATGCTGCCTCTTTGCTGAGGCGACCGCGCGCATGTGCAGTCAGTCTAGGGAGCGGTATCCAATCACGTTTCCCCTCTTCGCGGTCACCTGACTGAGTCAGGTGACATGCTCACATGACCCGGAAGTATTGGTGCGCTCGGACGCCGCAGCAGTCCTCTGCCTAGCATTACGTAAGCATGCGATTATGCATAATTAATGCAGATATTTGTACATACAATAACTGATGATCTTCCTTTGGTTACTTTCTGTTGGTTGTGTAATGTTTTTAACGTGCACTTGTGTGCTCATTATGACCGGCCGGCTGTGACGTCATGAGGGCGGTCCAGCTCCACCTATATAAGGTCGGAGCAGGCATCACCAGCCACCTGTGACCCGTTGAAGGGCGAGAGTTTTCAGGAACTACAATGCACATTTCATAGTCTACTGGCAATTTTCATGGTCTTGCTCTCATGAGGTATGCAGAGGTATAATTTGTTGAGCTTACTGGGATGTTGTTGTAAATGTTAACAAGGTCTGGTAACTTCTCTGGCCATCTGTTTCGCTCTTCTAAGGGCAGAGTTTTCAACAATTCTATTACCCCGTGATTTATCATTTTGCACATTCCGTTGGTTTGGGGAAGATAAGGCATGGTACAAATTTTCTTGCATCCATATAGGTTACAGAACTCTTGAATACTTCTGCTTCAAAGGCAGGACCTTGGTCTGTCAATACCTGTTCTGGATACCCGTGTGGTCTGCAGAAATAGGCTTGAAAAGTTCTTGCGGCTGTTTGAGCTGTTAAGTCCTTCACAGAAGCTACCACAAGGAATCTGGAGTAGTGGTTCACCATGGTAAGAGCATAGGTATAGCCCGACCTGCTGGGTGTAAGTTTGACGTGATCTAAGGATACCAGTTCTATTGGCTGTGTAGTAATGATAGACTGTAGTGGTGCTTTCTGGCTGTTATGGTCTTTTCTTCTTAATGAGCATGGTCCACAATTTTTACACCATTTCTCTACCGTAGACCTCATGCCGATCCAATAGAATCTCTCACGTAACAATATTTCCATTTTTCTCCATCCAAAGTGTCCTGCTCCGTTATGGTACGCTTTTAACACCATTTGGACGTCTCTCTTTGGAGCCACAATTTGCCATACCATGTCATGTGTTCTTGGGTTTGCACATTGACCTTGATAGATGAATAACCTGCTTCTTTCTTCCACAGGTATTGGAGCCTCTGGTGGAGCATTCTTTTCAAGTTGGGAATCCGGTTGGGTTGCCAGCCTCTTCCCTAGGCTCACTGCCGGATCACTGTCTTGTGTCTCTTTCCATCCATAGTGAGGCAAAGGGTTTAGTGCAACACTCTCACGGTTCTGGTAGATATAGGCTTCTGTCATCTTCCATTTTCTACTTTTATGGAAAGCTGGAAGTTCTACTTCCTCCAAGTCATCTACCCCTTCTTCAAGTCCTTGCAAATGTACTTGAGGGTTTCTGGAGAGGACATCAGCATTAGCACTGTTACGGCCTGCCCAGTACTTGATGTAAAGTCATAGTTTGATAGTTGTGCCATCCAGCGTGGCTTCAATGCACCAAGCTTCGCGGTATCCAAGTGTGTTCACAGATTACTACCCGTGAAGGTGGTAAATTTTGAAGCTGCCACATAATGCTTGACACACTTTGTTATAGCCCAAACCAAGGCCAGGAACTCCAACTTAAAGGAACTGTAGTTTTACGGGTTCCTCTAGGTGGGTCAAAGTTTTCTGTTGGCGTAGGCTATTAATCTTTCCTTGCCATCTTATATCTGGGATAGTACTGCTCCCAGACCTACATTGCTTGTCAAGAAAATATGTAAATATAAATATAATTCCCTGTAATACAATATAAGGGAAAAACAATTAAAATCTAGAACCAAAAAGAAGAAAAAAAAGAAAAAAAGGAGAGAGAAAAAAGAGAAAAAAGCACTAAACAGAAACAGTGTTCGGATCAATTTACAAAAAGGAGGCAAAGGACAAGGATTCATTAAGTCCATACGGGACAACAGTATTGAGGGTGGCTATCCATCAAACCTCGCATTGTGCGAGTGTTCTCTTTAGATCCCCACCTCTAATTCCACCCCTGACCAAATCGATCCCGCAGAACTTCAAGTAGCTGGGATTACAGCCATGTTTTTCCTTAAAGTGCCGCGGGATTGTTTTTAACAAAGTGTCATCGGTCACCTGCCTGGCCGCCTCAATGCCCAGCACGTGCTCCCTAACCCTCACCCGAAACTCACGAGACGTCAGGCCCACATAATCAGTGGGCAGTCACACATTGCATAATAGATGACATATGTGGACCCACATGTAATTCTGTGTCGTATGTCAAACATCCGTGAGCTATCAGATGAGGAAAAGGTAGCACACTGCAGAACATTAGGACAGGCCACGCAGCGGCCACATGCGTAACAGCCAGGGATGAAACCTCTTGACCCAAAGGGACTTGGGACGCGCACCACTTAATGGCTTCTCACCAATAGGTCCTTCAGGTGGTGTGCCCACCTAGCCGTCATCAGAAGGTTTTCGGGAAGCACGTCACCGAGAATGGGGTCAGCCTTAAGAATAGGCCAGTGTCTCGATAGTATACTGCGCATAGTTCCCCATTCCCAGTTATAGGTGCCAATAAAACGTGTTTCACGATTGCCCTCAGTGTTTTTCTTTTTAGGGACATACCTCAGCAGCCGGTCTCTCGGTGTTTTCTGGCCCTCAGGTACCCACCTCTTATTGATCTTCCACTATATCCCCGATCTTTAAATCGTAATCTTAGGTCCATCGACTGCTGCTCGAATCTATCATCGGTGGAACAAATACGTTTCATACGGAGAAACTGCCCGGTCGGAATGGCGCGAATAGTTGAAGGGTGATGAGCAGAACTATCATGTAAAAGTGCATTTACTGACGTAGGTTTTCTAAATACATCAGTCTGCACCACATGATGTTCATCAACCACAATCTCCACACCTAAAAAATCTATTTTATCTTTGTTGATCTTATGATGTTTGATGTTGTAGGGATTGTGGTTGAGCTCCTCCATGAACATCTCAAAAGTCTCCGCCGTGCCCTGCCATACAACCAGTGCATCGTCTATATATCTGAGCCAGCACTGCGCATGGGTGCAGCCTCGCGCGCCTCCATCGCCAAAGATCTCCCTCTTTTACAACATACTGTATGTTATACATTTTGTGGCACATTGTAATTGGAGGATCTCTGATTTGGAGGACTCCTCATTTATTTTAACCCATGTAATACCGCACTGTAATAACTATGCATGAGTGGTAGCCCATTGTGTATGGATATGATTTTTCTTTCTTTTTCTGATATCCATCCTTTCTCAAGGTTTTATAATAAAGAGCTTGAATTACTTGTTTGGTACTCTTTTCTATTTTTGTAAACCAGCTTTGCTACAGTAGCATACCGGGGTAGTTTGGTTTCTTCTTCCACACAATTTAATACACAGATTGGTACTCTTCCCTTGCGTACATCCACCTCCCCTCTGGCTGTCTGTAGTGTAGTTCTATGCTCTGAATATACCAGCTCTACAACTGCCTGGTATTCCTTTCCTCTGAGACCTATAGCTGCTCGACACCTTATTATCATTTCACTTTTCAGTGGTATCACAATGGGAAACGGGTCTGTTAACCGTTCACTGCCAATCTCTCCCACAGACAGATTTACCTGTTACCAGGTACAGTCCAAGAGGGTAACCAGGTTTCGGTGCAGCTTGGACGTTCACCTTGGAGAGTTGTGAGTAGAGATGAGCGATGTTCGATTCAAAATGTTCGCCAATCTCAAATTCGACCTGTTTTGGGCAGTGTTCGAGTCATCCGTGTAGCCCACTTGTGAAAATCTACACCGCCAGTGTACTTCCTTACTAATTATTAACTGCACCTTGTCCACATCTGACTTCTAGTCAAGTCGCAGCGTGACAAAAACTATTAGTGTAGGCCACTTGTAATACAATCTACTACACCACCAGTGTACTTCTTGCTAATTTTTAACTGCACTTTGCCCAGGTCTCACTTTGGGCCTAGTAGCAGTGTTGGTTCAGTCACTTCTGCTTGATTGTAAAAAAAACTGTACTGCTCCCAATTTTTTCACATACAAAATGAGTGGCAAAAGGCCTGCTGCTGGTGGAAATGGATGTAGGCATAGTGGAAAGGGAAAAACGTTTGTGTCCGTGGGGTAAATGCTAAGGCTACATTAACATCTGCGGTAGATAGACAATCTTCCAGCCAAAGTAAGATGTCTACTTCTTTAAGTGGCCAATCGGATATGATCCCTTTCTTACGGACACGACCATCGATACCACTTGTAAATGAGGCACAAAAACAGCAGGTGTTTGAATGGACCTCAAGTGCTTCATCAAGTGGCCTCTCTTCCACCTCAACTTCTACATCACAAACCCTCTAGTCATCTGAGGTGTGAGACCATTCACACTTGATTACTCCGAGCTCCCAAGTGTCCAACTGCCCTACTCAGTCTGGGGTAACAGACATGTTTGAGTCTGCAGAGCTGTTCAGTCACACAATAGCCTGGGAATCAGAGGTCTGCTCCAAAGCTGCAGTGGGTCCAGACGAGTTAATGATCTGCCCTGATGCCCAGAAGCTTTGTGAGTCAGACCCAGGCCCAGATGAAGAAGCTTCTGACCTTTATGCAGACCCTCATTCCCTAACAGTACATACTGTTGGTGGACACCAGGAGGATGATGCTGATTAGACTCAGATACCGAATTTGATTGACAAATTAAGTTATTGGTCAAGGCAGGAAGAGGTTGTCTCTGAGGATCAGGGGTGTGAGAACACAGAGGATGAGGATGAGGTTAGAGATTCCATTTACTGTCAACCCACAGTCAGCCAGTCAATGAGGTCAGCACAGGAGGTGGAGGAGGATGCTACTGAAGACGAGGTTAGGTTGCGCCTTCCTGGACATAGAAGGAGCACTGGAAGCACGCCAACAATTGCATCCGCAGCCACAACTCTGCCTCTGAGCGGAAGTCATGCTGTCTCTGCAGCTCGCATGGGCTCTAAGCCTTGCCTAGCCTGGGCCTTTTTTGACATCCCCAAGGATCTCCCAACTCATGTCATCTGCAAGATTTGTCACCAATCTCTGAGTAGAGGCCAAAAACTCACTAGCTTGAGTACTTCATGTATGAACTGCCACATGGACATGAAGCACAAGTCTCAGTGCGTAGCTCACCATGCTACAATGCGGGCTAGCGGGACGGGCCTACCACCGTCTGCCCCATCAAGTGCATCCGTGTGCTCTTCATCATCTGTGACTGTGGGGACAGCTGTCACACATGCTTTTGGATGTACACCTTCCACCTCTTTAGTCGCAACAGGCAGTGTGATTGGCAGGTCGTCACTTGGTTATCAAGTGGACAATTCTGCTGCTGTTGAGCTCTCTCAGACATCGAGAGCACCACCTTTGGATGAAGGCAGCATTACATCTTCACCTGCACCTCCTTCCCAGACCAGCAGTTTGCCGGGGACACCATACTCAACTATGTCTCAGCACAGCAGCCAGCCCTCCATCCCTCAGATGTGGACAAGTAAAAGGCCATTTCCTCCTAGCCATGAGAAAGCTAAGCGCTTGAATTTCACCATCTGCAAGGTGTTGTCTTCAGAAATGCTGCCTTTCCACCTGGTGGACACAGAGGATTTTCGAGACCTTATGTCTGTTGCAGTGCCCCAGTACCAGATGCCCAGTCACCACTACTTCTCCAGGAAAGGTGTGCCTGCGCTACACCAGAATGTCGCAGACAACATCACTGCTTCCTTGAGAAACTCTGTGTGCGACAGGGTGCTTTTCACCACAGACACTTGGACCAGTAAGCATGGACAGGGGCGTTACATGTCGCTGACTGGGCATTGATTAACTATGGTGAGAGCTGGACAAGGGTCTGCTGTCCAAGTCTTGCAGTCCCCACGAGTTGTGCGTCCATCCTCTGTAGGTAGAAGTTCCCCCACTGTTTCTGCCTCCTCAAACTCGTCTAGGTCCTCGACCACCGCCCAAAGACTTTCTGGTAATGCCACCTGCATTGTAACTGCACAGAAGGAATCCTGCACACCTCCCTACTATGCTTGCAGCAGGGCTCAACTCCATCAGGTGGTCTTTACCTTGAAATGCCTAGGAAATGTGAGTCACACAGATGAGGAGTTGTGGTCAGCTCTGGCGACCGAGTTTCAGCAATGGTTGTCTCCACTCAACCTGCAGCCAGGGAAGGCCGTGTGTGACAATGCTGCAAACCTGGATGCGGCCCTTCGACGGGGCAATATCACACACGTGCCTTGTATGGCTCACGTGTTGAATCTGGTTGTCCAGCAATTTTTCACACGCTATCCCGGCCTAGATGGGCTTCTGCAGAGGCCACGGTCGCTGTGTGCTCACTTCCAGCGTTCGTATCCCGCAGCTCAAAGACTCGCTTCGCTCCAGGAGTCTTTCGGCTTGCCCGTTCACCGGCTGAAATGCGATGTGCAAACACGCTGGAATTCTACTCTGCACATGTTGCAGTGACTGTGGCAGCACCACCGAGCCCTGGTGCAATACGGTATGATGTATAGCCTGGGCCAACGAGATCCAGAGGTGGGGCAGATCACGCTGCAGGAGTGGTCTCAGATCAAGGGCCTATGCACCCTTCTGCACAGTTTTGAGATGGCGGCGAAGATGTTTAGTGCTGACGATGCCATTATCAGCATGACTATTCCGGTCATCTACATGCTGGAGCACACTCTAAACAATATTCGGAGTCAGGTGGTGGGACAAGGGGAGGTTGAGGAAATACAGGAGGAGTCCTATGCGGAAGGGATGACAACATCTGCAAGATCCTCACAGTCGGCAACACCAAGATGGCAGGCATGGGAGGGTGGTGGAGAGGCATTCACGAGGGCGCATGTTAGCAACCAACCCCTTCAGGAAGGTGCAGGAGCCCAGGAAGAAATGGAGGATGAACTAGCGATGGGCATTGAAGAGTCAGCAGATGAGGGAGACCTTGATGACATTTCTGTTGTGCGAGGTTGAGGGGAGAGGGCAGAGGAAGGAAGCATCATTCTCACCCCCCCACCACCAACACAACAAGGACTTGGTCCTCCTGGGTGCGCAAGACACATGAGCGCCTTCTTGCTGCACTACCTGCAACATGACCCTTGGATTGTGCGAATTAGGAGTAATGCAGACTACTGGGTTGCCACATTATTAGATCCCTGGTACAAGAGCAAATTTGCTGAAATAATTCCTGCCACACAAAGGGACTCACGCATGCAGGACTATCAGCAGAAGCTGATACATAATCTCAGATTGGCTTATCCACAAACCACCAGTGGTAGTAGTAGACAGAGTGAATATCACAGTTCCAACTTGTCAACCGTGGGACTGTCATGTCATCATCATTCACACTGTACCAGTAACACCGTACCTGGTGGTGGTACCAGCAATTTTTTGGCCTCGTTTTAAGATTTTTTCAGACCATCATTTTCAAAGCCTGATGACATGAGAAATCTGACACAGTCAATGCCTGGAGCGGATGGTACATCCAGCTTAACATCGATGCAATGACTGGGGAACTGGAGCCTTGCTCATTTTGGGCTTCCAAACTGTAAAAATAGCCTGAGCTCGCCACTCACACCTTGGAGATCTTGTCGTGCCCCACAGCCAGCGTTCTCTCAGAACGTGTCTTCAGCGCTGCTGGTGGTGTGCTGACAGAAAGGCGCACGCGTCTGTCCACCCAGAGTGTGGACAGACTAACATTCATAAAGAAGAACAAGGCATGGATCCACAAGGTCTTTTCTACTCCTGTGTCATCCTGGGGAGAGTAAAGTCTTGTGGATTTTTGACTAAAAGCAACCATTTAAAGTTTGCAACTGTGGTGCAATTGATGCCACTTAAGTGGTGTCTGTGTGTGGCGCCCCGCAAATGCAGGTACCACAGAGGAGTATTACACCCGTAAAAGAGGTGTAAATGCTCCAGATGCAGGTGGACCCTAGGATGGTGGGTTGGACCCATTCCCAGTACTCCCACATTAGTACAGGATGGGAGGTTACCCGGGAGGGGATATAAAATCACCTCAAGGGGGTCAAGGGGGTCTTTGCTGCTAGGTCTCTCGGCTGAGGGATCAGGAGGAGATGGAGGAGGAGGAAGGGTTTTAGGAAGATAGCTAAGTGAAACGAGGCGGAAGGTCACCCCAGGTCAATTACAAGTCGCAGCGGAGGAGAGAAGAAGGGACCTTGAGGAGGTCCTGAAAGAGGGCGGCCGACAAGAGAAGTACGGGCCCTAGAGAGAAAGGGAGAGATCCTCAGAGTGGAGCATCCATACTCCAGAGGATACTCCAGTCCACCCAGGGGAACGCCGGGCCCTAGGAACCGGCCAAGTCCAGCTTGCAGTCAGCAACTGGCTGCTGTAGCTTGTTCATCAGCACCCTTCCATCGGAGAGGTCTGCCTACTTCCTCACCAACAAGGGAGGGGACTCCCGGTTCTACCTACAAGGAGCTACTGGGTATAGATCGATCCAAAGCGGGGAAGAACGGACATGGGTTAGTTAACGAAGGTACACCAAGGGTTCCACCATACCACCTGGGATCCACTTGCAGCCACCCGTTAATCTACCTGTTCTTGTAACATCCAAAGTGCTGAGCTGTGAACTGTAACTGCTACTGCTACAACCAACAGTAAAGTACCCAGGAGAAAAGTGACTTTGCCTCTGCCTGTGTTTCCTTTTCTGCATGAACTTGTTCCCTTTGCATGAATGCTGCCCAGGAGGTCCAGCCCTACCTGTAGAGGACTTTGCCAAACTAGGCGCATTACCAACTACCACCGGGGGACTGTGGCGGCACTGGTGATCCCTCACCAGAAACTACAGTTGGCGTCACGACAATTCTACAGAGATAACTCCCCTGTAAATATACCCCTTTTCAAAGAAGTCCCCCAGGACACGGGATCAGGTGCGGCCACCACTCGCCGTGACACAGGAGCGGTAACCCCTTGGAGCCTGATACCCGAGTACCACAAAGCCTGGGGCTCAACATGTGCCCAAATTTTGGGAAAAAAGGGAGACTCTTCTTGTAGTCCCCTAAATGTGACAATACTCATCGTCTGCACGAGGCCTTACAGATAGTGAGGAAAAACATCACAAAATACTCATCGTCTGAGCGTGTCCTTACAGATACTGAAGTAAAAATCAACAAATACTCGTCTGAGCGTGTCCTTACAGATACTGAAGTAAAAATCAAGCAATACTCATTGTTTGAACGTGGCCTTACAGATACTGAAGTAAAAATAAAGCAATACTCATCGTCTGCATGATGCCTTACAAATACTGGAGTATAAACGGATTTTGAAAGGGCATGACATGCCTATATCTGTGTCTCCTCCTCCTCGTTTTACTCGTCCATCTCTTTTCTTTTCGCTTTTTTTTATGTACTTGTCACTTTTCCATGTGTTTGTTGTATCTTCTGAGAAGTTTGTCACCTTTTGGACACCTTAGAAGTTGTTTTCTATGTGTTTTCTATGTGTTTGTATGTGTTTGTTTTTTTCTGCCATTGTTTTCAATGATATTCGACGGTGTTTGACCAACATTCAAAACATTCGACAAACACACTCCCAATTCGACAAACTGAATCGAATATGAACACTAGGGTGGTGGATCATCTCTAATATTCAGTGACAGGTTCCCTTTGACTTTATCCGGCCTCCTAGGCACAAACAGGTTTCTGACGTATCTCTCTGTTTTTTCTATAGTATTCCACAAAACTAATTGTGGTCCCACCTGTGTGTGGCAGAGCATAACTTTTATGGGAACACTTGCACAAGCTTTGACTTCATGTGGCCTTCTAGGCCTAAACAGGTCTCTGAAGTATCTCTCTGTTTTTTCTATAGTATTCCACAAAACTAATGGTTGTCCCACCTGTGTGAGCCAGGGCATGACTTTATAGGAACGCTTGCACAAGCTTTGACTTCATGTGGCCTTCTAGGCCTAAATGGGTCTCTGACCTACCTCTCTGTGAATTCATGTAGTACTCCACAAAACTAATGGTGGGCTCATCTGTGTGTGGCGGGGCATGACTTTATGGGAACGCTTGCACGAGCTTTGACTTCATGTGTCCTTCTAGGCCTAAACAGGTCTCTGACATATCTCTGTGTTTTTTCTATAGTATTTCACAAAACTAATTGTGGTCCCACCTCTGTATGGCGGGGCATGACTTTTATGGGAACGTTTGCATGAGCTTTGACTTCATGTTGCCTTCTAGGCCTAAACAGGTCTCTGACCTACCTCTCTGTGAATTCATGTCGTACTCCACAAAACTAATTGTGGTCCCACCTGTGTGTGGCGGGACATGACTTTTATGGGAACACTTGCATGAGCTTTGACTTCATGTGGCCTTGTAGGCCTAAACAGGTCTCTGACCTACCTCTCTGTGAATTCATGTCGTACTCCACAAAACTAATTGTGGTCCCACCTGTGTGTGGCGGGACATGACTTTTATGGGAACGCTTGCACAAGCTTTGACTTTATCCGGCCTACTAGGCACAAACACAGGTCTCTGACCTACCTCTCTGTGAATTCATGTAGTACTTCACAAAACTAATGGTGGTCCCACCTGTGTGTGGCGGGGCATAACATTGACAGGAGCGCTTGCATGAGCTTCGAGGGGATCCGGACCACTAGGCCTATTCAGGTCACTGACCTACCTCTGTAGTTTTTACTGTAATACTCCACAAAATGTTTAGTTGCTGAGCAAGGTTTAACCTTGAAATGCTAGGCCAGGTCCTGTTCTAGACCCTGTGCCATGCATGCAAGCTGGGCCAATCAGCAATTTTGGGCCTGGGAGAATTGATGCCATTTTTATGTAGGTGTGACCCTTTGAAAGGAGTAAGGATTCTTGTTGGAGTCCCTTTGCTATGTTTTACATGATTTAAGAAGGGTGTGACATGCCCATACCTGTGTCTCATTCTCCTTTTACTCTTCCACCTCTTTTTACTTAATGTAGAAAACGTAAACCACTTAGCCTGTGACTATTTGTACTGTGTTTGAATTGTTGTCACTTTTTGTGTTTGTTGTCCATTCTGAGTAGTTTGGCAGCTTTTGGAGCCCTTTGAAGGTGTTTTCTATGTGTTTTCTGTAGCCTGCCATTGATTTCAATGGGGTTCGCGTTGTTCGTCGAACATTCGAAGAACAAATCTCAAATTTGACGAATCACATTGAATTTGAACATTAGGGTGGTGGCTCATCTCTACTACTATGTACACTGCAATTTACATGTTACTGCTGCCGTTTATTCTACCTCTGACCTTTTAACTGTGCCCACTCTCCATACCTACACGGGGGTTGACCTTGTGTGCTCCTCTGTGACTTGCACACTAAAGGTATCTCTGTCTTATTTGAGGTTTCTAGTGAAGGGTATGGTGCTGGTATGTCAGGTAAGCGTCTGCATAGCCTTAGTCTCACTACAGGGCTAGCAGGTGTACCAATTGCAGCAACGGGTATTTCTTCCTGATTCCTTTGTACCACTTCTTGGGGCTGGTAGAAATTCAGTAAAGGCACTAAGATGGCTATATCTTGCTGAGGCCAATCTTCTGGGAAATCTCCTAGAATTGTTGAGACTACCTTCTCCTTTAAGTTTTCACTTGGACTGGGGTCTTTTTCAGGTTCTGAGTGTTCTTTTGGCGATGTTGGGGGATTCTGGTTTTCCCAGTTGGACATTTCTTGATGTTGTTTCTTGACACTGCGTGAGTGCTGTTGAGACACACTCTGTCACTGTCATATCCAGAATCTAGCAGGAAATAGGGTTCTTGTTCCCATTGGTCGTCCAATTTACGTTGTGTTCTTATCCTCTTTAAAACAATACTTCCAGGTACAATAGGTTCTGCTGGAGCATGTTTGTTATAGTCCCTTTCTTGTTTTTCACGAGCTTTCTCCAGGTTGTCTTCAACACAGGCTTGAACCATTTTGTTTTGTTCAAGGCGATTTTCATTCCAGTTGGGCGTTAAGTCATCTGCTTTAGGATCAACTACTCCGAGTTCCAAGTCTACGGGTAACTTTCCTGTACGGGCTCTCATCAGGTAAGCTGGTGTACAGTTTGTAGAACTTACCGAAATGTGGTTGTACATATCAACCAAATCTGGTAGTTTCTCCAGCCATTGGTTCTTTTCTTCCAAGGGTGGGATCTTCAACATGTCAATGATGATATTGTTAATTTTCTCACATAATCCGTTGGTTTAGGCATGATATGGGGTCGTCCTTGTCTTCTTACACCCATACATGTGGCAGAACTCTTGGAAGATCTCTGCTTCGAAAGCTGAACCTTGGTCTGTTAGGACCTGCTCTGGATAACCTAATGGTCTACAGAAAACATTTTGGAATATTCTTGCACCGGTGGCAGCTGTCAAGTCCTTCACAGGGGCAACCATCAGGAACCTCGAGTAATGGTCTACCATGGTATGTGTAGCCAGATCTACTTGGAGTCATTTTTATGTGGTCCAGGGCTACTATTTCCAGGGGCTGTTTCATCACTATGGGCTGGAGCGGTGCTTTCTGGCTCTCCAAGTACTTTCTTCTAAGGCTGCAGGGTCCACAGTTCTTACACCACCTCTCAATGGATCCACACATGCCGACCCAAAAGAACCTATCTTTCAGCAGCATCTCCAACTTCTTCCACCCAAAGTGACCAGTCTGGTTGTAGTAGGCGTTCAACACCATCTGCACTTCTGACTTCGGCACGATGATTTGCCAGACCATTTTGTGTGCCCTCGGGTTGATGTGCCTCCTGCAGAGCTTATCCTGGTAAATGAATAGCTTACTCCGCTCGCTCCACAGATGTTTGACTTCTGGTTGGGGGTTTTCTGGTAGCTTTGCTGACTCCTGGGTTATCAGCTGCTTTACCAAACTGACAGCCGGGTCATTGTCTTGTACTTCCTTCCAACCGAAGTGGGGCAATTCTTGCAGGAGGGTCTTTACGGGTTTGCTGGCACTGAGTTACTCTTAATTGATGGGAGGCAGGTAACTCCACTTTTTCTAGCTCGTCTTCATCCACGCCCACGTCTGGCAGGTGAGGCATTCTGGATAAGGCATCCGTGTTTCCATTCTGGTGTTTAGCCCGGTTTTTGATGGTAAACTGGTAGTTGGACAGTCTGGCCATCCATGTCTGCTCCACGGCTCCCAACTTTGCAGTCTCCAGGTGGGTCAGTGGATTGTTATCCGTGTAGGCTGTAAACTTGCTAGATGCCAGGTAGTGTTTGAACCTCTCGGTGACGGCCTAGTCCAAGGTCAGGAATTCCAGCTTGAAGGAACTGTAGTACTCTGGGTTCCTCTCTGTGGAGCGCAGCTTCCTACTGTCATATGCGATCACTCTTTCTTTACCCTCTTGAATATGAGAAAGGACAGCTCCTAGTCCCACATTGCTGGCATCCGTGTACAGCAGGAATGGCAGGTTGTAGTCTGGGTAAGCAGGGATTTCTTCTCCTGTCAGGGCTTCCTTCATCATCTGGAACGATTCTTCTTGCTCCTTGCCCCACTCCCACGGAGAATCCTTAGACTTGCCCTTCTTGGGCTGGCCTACTAAGGGGTTTTGCAGGGGAGCAGCCTTCTTGGTGTACTCTTTTATGAACCTCCTATAGCAGCCCACCAGTCCCAGGAATTGATGTACTTCCTTCAGGGTCTTGGGTTTTGGCCACTCCTTGATAGCTGTCACCTTGTCTGGATCAGGGGCCACACCTTCGGCACTGACTATGTGTCCCAGGCACTGT
>JARQOC010000003.1:691719779-691799209 GCA_033576535.1 Allobates femoralis | reverse complement strand
GACTCATCATGTAGTGATGCAGGGCCACATGTATTTGCAAGCGGGGATCTCCACATATACACCTTCTGTGCTGGCACAAGCCTCAATCCATGCCTGATCCTAGCCATGAAGGTCCCAGTGTGTGTTGCCCCCAAACAGTATGATCTTTCTGCTAAATTGTCCATCTCTGCAAACAAATACTCCAGCATCCTGCTGCCATGATCCTGTATGGCAAATGGAAACAAACATATTACTTCAAAACCTACACTGTTCCAATGAAGGTGAACAACATGTTTTGCAAAACACACCATCGTGCTAGTCAAAATATTTTACAAAACAAACTGACAACACATGTGCGTCACATACAGTACCCTATTGCGTTTCTAAAGGCAATTTGGCGTACTGCTTCTACATGCTGCTACATCCATGTCTGCACACAAATACTTACTTAATGACTCTGGGCAGCAAGCGTGTCGCCCATCCGGCGTGAGCTCTTTTTGTCTGTGATTCAACCAATCACCACGCTTTGTCGTCACGTACTCAGCAGGGGCATGGGTGTTCACAGGTGTTGGAAAGTAATGTGCCTAATTGGTGTGTGATGATTGGTCAGGGTGAGGATAAATTTCCCGTGTTGTCGGCTCACCCCTGTCCAGAGGGGAATGTGCATTGAGCTAGTGGTGTCTACGATTCCTTTCTCTGTTGGAATGACGGTAAGTGTACTCACATGGTTTTTTTTTCCCATGCTAAAAGTTTTTCTGAGACGCTGATGCTGTAGCTACATGCTGCTTAGGCGCATTGTAAGTCAGTTCAGGGAGCGCCATGTCGAAGTGTATTTAGTGTGTTGATAATAGTCTTTATCACTCAAACCTATCTGCACCACACATTGCTAATTAGTTATGTAGGCATGTTTAGGGGCAATTCAGAATGTTGTTGTGGTGTTCTACTTCAGTGTCGGAGGTGTGTTTTTCCCAATGATAGTGGGCCTTTTTGATTTGTCTAAAATTTGAATATAACATAGCCATACATTCAAATCTAAGCTTATTGATGGCTTCTTCAGCAATGGTGTCCCACATGCCAACATACATGATCCACACATGTTATTGCCACCCTACCCCAGTAGATGTCGATACTCAGTATTGTGTGATGTATGCTGGCCATGTGTTGGCCATGAATGTTCACATGTTCAAATTTTTCACAGATGGCTGGGTATCCGGAATTTGTGACCCAACTCCTTGCCCTGTATCAGGAGCACGAATGCCTGTGGCGGACGGCGCTGCCTGAGTACCATGACGCGGCAGCGCAGGCTGCGGCCTACAAGCCTCTTGTTGAGCTGGCAACACGCCTCCAGCCCAACAAGAGTTGGAACGTGCGCAAAATTTATGATAAAATCAAAGGCCTGCACTCCGCGTTCCAGCGGGCCCACAAACAATATACAGAGGCACAGTCCGGGGCTGGAGCTAAGGTGTGGGGGGGGCACCATGTTCGCTACACAGGTGTGATTGGCTGCATGCATTTCCTAACCACACTTGTCCATTGGTGTTACCTTAGAATTTATCTGGTGTGTATATATTGTTTTTTAGGGTATATGCCCACAGGGGGATTTTAACACATTCCGTGACCCACCTAAACCGGAGGATCACACAGTCCTTCACATTACACTAGCTAGGTGTTTTTTGGATTTGGGGGTGGTATTTTCAAAATCTCAGGTTGTTTTGGGTACAAATGGCCCAAATTGACCCAAATGACCAATGGAACACAGCCATGTTTCATGCCTTTGACCCATTGCCTGTTTGTAAAAAGCAGTTACAACTTACCTTAATTACTGAAAAGGTAAGGCAGCATGGCCTACTAGCTGGGAAAAGGCAGCATAAAGATCCTGTGGGCACATACCCTTTTGTTTTTTGTGTGTGTGTGATTGTTTTTTGGCTTCTTATTTTCCTAGATTGGTGGCGCAGGTGACTATACGTCACTAGTGCGGTTGTTAGCCATTGGAAGCTCTCTCCTGTTCTTTGTTTCCGTGCTTTGGGACATCTTATGTTGTGTGGTGGCCTTGGTGGGGTTTGGTTTTTGGCGATTCACATCAATGATAGTGCTTCGTGGTTTTAAATTTGTTTTTTTCTTCTTTCTTTTGCAGGCCCCTCAGCTGCCTGGCTCCAGTGAAGACGAGTCAGCAGCTGGCGAGGCTCTCCCTTCAACATATGCAGGAGAGCCAGTGCCCGGAACCAGTGGTGGAAGGCCGGGCTTAGGGCCCAGCTCTGCAATTCGACGTAGAAGACCAACTGCCCCACCTAATACGGAGCTTGGTACCCGGGCAAAACAGGTCCTGCTTGACCGAGAGAGAACACCCGGCTCTTGTTTTGGCTACGTCGCCAGCAAAATGCTGGCCCGGATGGAGCCAGAGCAGCGAAACATTGCGGAGCGGGCCATGTTTCGTGTCCTGGAGGGGGGCGTAGATGGGTGCCTGCAATGGAGGCCATGATGACCTTCCCCCTAAAGAACACCCCTTGGCCCACTGTGCCCGCCCGACGCAGGGTGAGGAGGACCCAACCTCTGGATACTCCACCTCCCCAAAGAAGATCTTCAAGAAGACAACCACCCTCTCAGGGAGGGTGGGTCTACCGTGAGAGGGTGGTGGAGGAGCCATTGCCGGATCCACCAGAGGATGATGAGGAGAGCGGACACTACTAGGCCAATGCACTATGTTGCCCTCATGGACTGGCTTGAGCCATTTTATTTCCATTTGATTATGTTTTTGATTTTTCCAGGCCACAATTATGGCCGATTTCGCCTTTGAATTTTGATTTGTGTAGGCCCAAAAGATTGCAATAACCAAATAGTAAATTTGATTTGAATTTCAAAATGTCCTTATCTGTGTTAACAACTAGGGATGGGCGAATCTACTCGCTAGGACTCGTTACTCGGCGAGTAGTAAGGGACTCGCAGGACTCGGTACTCTGCGAGTTTCCCAGTGATTACTCGCACGAGTCCAATGCAAATCAATATCAATCCTAGTTTTGTCAGAAACGCTGACAAAACTAGGATTGCCATTGTTTGCATTAGACTCGGCTACTGTGCCAGTGATAGCAGGGAAACTCGCAAATAACTGCTGTTACATTGCGAGCCGAGTCCAGCTGTCTTCTCTGTGTGCAGGCTGCCAGCTCCAGGGTCCTAGAGCCCGCCTGCTCACAGACATGATGTAGCAGTGCTGAGATTGTTCTCAGTCTGCTCATTCCCTGTGCATAGACATCTATCTATGCACAGGGGATGTAGCAGAGAGGACATCGCGTTTTGGACTACGTCGGACGGAAGAGGATTTTTTTAATTAAAGATGGAGTCCCTAATGGCTTTTTTTTTTATTTCAAATAAAATGTTTTCTCTGTGTTGTGTTTTTTTAACCCTTTATTGGAGATTCTTAGTGACTGGGTCAAACGTGGCCTGACATTAAGAATCTCGGGCTTAATACCAGCTTGTATAACAAAGCTGGTATTAACCCCTTTATTACCCAGCGTGCTACCGCAACCAGGGCCGCTGGAAGAGCGGGGTTCAGCGCCAGAGGATGGCGCTTCAATGAACGCGCCATCTTCTGGGGCGGCTGCGGGCTGCAATTTGCAACGGGGGGTGCCCAGAAAGCTTGGGCATCCCTGCGCTGCGGATTCCAGCCCCCAGCTGCTTAGCTGTACCTGGCTAGACATAGAAATTGCGCGGAGCCCCACGCATTTTTTTTTAATTATTTCATGAATTTCAGAGTCAGAGTCTCAGAGTCAGAGTCAGAATCTCAGAATTTCATGAAATAATTAAAAAAAAAATGCGTGGGGCTCCGCGCAATTTCTATGTCTAGCCAGGTACAGCTAAGCAGCTGGGGGCTGGAATCCGCAGCGCAGGGATGCCCAAGCTTTCTGGGCACCCCCCGCTGCAAATTGCAGCCCGCAGCCGCCCCAGAAGATGGTGCGTTCATTGAAGCGCCATCCTCTGGCGCTGAACCCCGCTCTTCCAGCGGCCCTGGTAGCGGTGGCACGCTGGGTAATAAAGAGGTTAGGGCCAGCTTTGTATTATCAGCTGGCCCTAAGCCCGAAATTTATGGCGGTCACGCCAATATTAGACATGACCGCCATGAATTTCTATTAAATTGTTTTAAAAAAAACACAACACAAAGAAAAATTTTTATTAGAAATAAAAAAAAAGCCATTAGGGACTCCATCTTTAATTAAAAAAATCCTCTTCCGTCCGACGCAGTCCAAAACGCGATGTCCTCTCTGCTACATCCCCTGTGCATATAGATGTCTATGCACAGGGAATGAGCAGACTGAGAACAATCTCAGCTCTGCTACATCAGGCAGCAGGCGGGCTCTAGGACCCTGGAGCTGGCAGCCAGCACACTGAGCAGACAGGACTCTTCTCTTATCTGTGCGAGTTTCCCAGCGATTACTTACAAAGTAAACGAGTCCAATGCAAATTAATGACAAAACTAGGATTGCTTCAGGCTGAAGCTTCCGAGACACATCTGCGATTTGTAAATCTCACACTACTCGCTATTACTCGCTTCCCCATTCATTAACATTGGACTCGCTAGACTCGCAACGAGTAGCGAGTCCTGTGCTCGGACTCGCTAGAGTCAAGCGATTCCGAGTAATTTAGGGTTCGCCCATCACTATTAACAACACAAGTGTGTGGAGTTGGCGTATGGATGTGTGGAACCTATTGTGTACATTGCCCCCACATTGTGGCCAATGGCGGGAGTGCTGGGACACGATGTGGACTGGTTACATATGTACCAACATCAAGCAGGTATCAAAATATGTCTCAGACTGTTAGGCCAATTTTCAGTGTCTCAGCCAAACATGTGTGTGTTGTCAGCAAGGACCACACAGAAATGTTACAAAAACAATTTAGTCACCAACACCCTGTGTGCCACACAGTGGCCAAACACAACACAATGCTGGGTTTATTTAGGAGTAGGCACAACACACTCCCTACGGTCCCAATGTGGGACACTATAAGAAAAGAGGCCAACGGGGCCTACAAACAGAATATATGCCAACAGGGCAACATGGGTAACGAAAAGTCCAACATGGACAAAAGTTTTTATGGGCATGTTAGCCCATTATTAATGATGGGCGGATGGGTTGGAGCCCATGCCGCCATGTGCTCACTGGAGGGCGGCGAGCATGGCACCCAACCGGACAAGTTCTTGGTGCCCGCGTTGGTGTGCTGTGTTAAAGTGTTGGGCCACCTCCTGGTGTGCCAAGATGACCTCTGCAATAGTAGGGACACCTGTATTGGGAATGAACAACACATTCGTTTGCAACAGTAGCTAGCGATGGTTATTTAACTCTCACAAAATGATCGTACTTACGCTGTTCCTCCCCATCATCGTGCCCATGAGGGGGTGATGGCGATGGGCTCACACTCCATCCTGCAGACCGTGCACGTTCTCCGTCTGCACAAAGAGTTGAACATAAAAAAATGACACAGTGAGCAAATAGTTATGGACACACAACACAACACTAATTACAGTGTGAAGGCCATATGCAAGATAAAGCACACTTACCACCATAGGCAACAAAGCCTGCCTCCATTGGAGGCTGAAGGGACATGGCCACCCCAGGGCTCGGCACTGAGCTGGAGACAGTGGGCGGTGGTGTGACTCCAGGGCTGGGGGTGTGTGGCCACGGGATGAAGCTGTGTGGCACAAGGGGCCTGGGCTTAAAGGAGCCACATCTTCAGGCCCTGCAGGTGAAGGCATCTGATGATCCTCGGGCCCTGGGTCAGGTGCATTCTCAGGTGGAGATGGTGTGGCTGTGGCATCGTGGGCCGGTGGTGTAGCTGGGCCAGGTGCCAGTGGGGACTGGGGCCCCTCTCCTGATGCAGATTCATCCTTGTCTGTATCTAAAAACACAATCACAGAGCTTTCACTACAAAGGAACACAACATAGGGAGAACAACTTGTGTGTGTTGTGCTATGTAGTTCCAGCATGACAGATAGGGTACAAGGTAATGTGGTAGGCATTTAGTGTGGGTAGGGTACACTATGGTTACTGACAGGAGTCCAACTACAGTGGCAAGATATGTTTGTCGCCAAACCGGCCTTGACAGTGTAGGTGCTTGTGTGTTTGATTTTTTAAATGCCAGTAAGCCACTGGTGTTTGCACCATGGCTGCCTACACCTAGTGTACATGTAGTAGTGTGTGTCCAGTTGTTACATCATTGTGTGGCTACATTGTTCCGTGTGTCAGGTGACAATTCTGTGGGGCAGCGTGTCATGTCTGTGCTCCACATGGTACTGATATCTCCATGCAGTGGCGCACCCAAGGGGGGGGACCTACGTGTCTGGACCCCCCCCTTGGACGGGCCTGAGAAGCTGGGGGGAAGCCATCGCCGCCCCCCGCCCCCGGCCCGTCATTTCTGGTTCTTTGTGCCTGCGTTCCTCAGTTGGAACGCATAGAAGAGGCGCCCCTGCTCCGCCTCCTCCTTTCCGGTCTACAGTGTGGCGCAGCCAGGAGGATCACTCACCCTCCATGTGCAGCTCCTCCAGTCATCAGCACTTGCCACCCGGGGCCCTGGTCGGCAGGTAGGCCCCCCTGGTAGCTGTGCTGTGTATGTTTTCTCCCCTAAGGGGCTCCTGAGGCGAGCACTGCTTCCCCTTCCACCCGCATTTCTTTCCCTCCTAATCTGAGTCGAGCGTCAGCAGCACTCAGCAGCAGATCTCTACTTCCTGCACAGCGATGATGCAGGAGACAGAGTTATCTGCTGCTGCTGCCCAGCTCAGATTAGGAGGGAGAGAAGTGGGGTGGAAAAACAGCACTAAGATGAACATAGCAAGAGGCACATCACACAGGGGCCCACCTGTCAGGGGCACATTACTCAGGGGCCCCCCTGTCAGGGGCACATCAATCAGGGGCCCCCCTGTCAGGGGCACATCACTCAGGGGCCCACCTGTCTGGGGCACATCACTCAGGGGCCCTCCTGTCAGGGGCACATTACTCAGGGGCCCCCCTGTCAGGGGCACATTACACAGGGCCCCCCCTGTCAGGGGCACATTACACAGGGGCCCCCCTGTCAGGGGCACATCACACAGGGGCCCCCCTGTCAGGGGAACATCACACAGGGGCCCCCCTGTCAGGGGCACATTACACAGGGGCCCACCTGTCTGGGGCACATCACTCAGGGGCCCCCCTGTCAGGGGCACATTACACAGGGGCCCACCTGTCTGGGGCACATCACTCAGGGGCCCCCCTGTCAGGGGCACATTACTCAGGGGCCCCCCTGTCAGGGGCACATTACACAGGGGCCCCCCTGTCAGGGGCACATCACACAGGGGCCCCCCTGTCAGGGGCACATCACACAGGGGCCCCCCTGTCAGGGGCACATCACACAGGGGCCCCCCTGTCAGGGGCACATCACACAGGGGCCCCCCTGTCAGGGGCACATCACACAGGGGCCCCCCTGTCAGGGGCACATTACACAGGGGCCCCCCTGTCAGGGGCACATTACACAGGGGCCCCCCTGTCAGGGGCACATTACACAGGGGCCCCCCTGTCAGGGGCAGATCACACAGGGGCCCCCCTGTCATGGGCACATCACTCAGGGGCCACCCTGTCATGGGCACATCACTCAGGGGCCACCCTGTCAGGGGCACATCACTCAGGGGCCCCCATGTCAGGGGCACATCACTCAGGGGCCCCCATGTCAGGGGCACATCACACAGGGGCCCCCCTGTCAGGGGATAAGTGCACAGTGCGCATTGGGGAGACACAGTGCACAGGGGGGAAATGGGTGCAGGGGAAGAGACACAGCACACAGGGGAGAAATGGGTGCAGGGGAGGGACAGTGCAAAGGGGGGAAATGGGTGCAGGGGAGGGACAGTGCACAGGGGGGAAATGGGTGCAGGGGAGAGAGTGAACGGAGGGAGAGGGAGAGAGACTGCGCACAGGTGGAGACATACACAGGAGGGGAGAGACTGCACAGGGGGAAAGGATATGCATGGAGGGGAAAGAGACAGCACACGGGGGAGGGGTGGGGGGTGGAAAGACTGAATAAGAGGGATTATATCTGTGGGGGAAGGGGTGTGTGTATATAATGTATATATATCTCCAAGAGGAGTAGAAAACTGGGCACCGACAGGTTAATGTGATTACTGTATGGTGCACCTATATTCACCACCAATTCAGCAGGTGTTCACCGCTTCAATAGTAATCAGTATTATCCGTGTGTACACCATTAGCTGATAATGTCCTTTATTTCATCTTAGTACATTGGCTTAGATGAATGCGGGGAGATGAAGTGAGGGTCGGTGGACGACGGACTGGACTAGGGATGGGCGAGTCTACTCGCTAGGACTCGTTACTCGGCGAGTAGTAAGGGACTCGCAGGACTCGGTACTCTGCGAGTTTCCCAGCGATTACTCGCACAGCAACGAGTCCAATGCAAATCAATATGAATCCTAGTTTTGTCAGAGACTCTGACAAAACTAGGATTGCCTTTGACTTGCATTGGTCTGATTACTGTGCAAGTAATTGCAGGGAAACTCGCAAAGTAAATGCTGTTACTTTGCGAGCCGAGTCCGGCTGTCTGCTCTGTGCAGGCTGCCGCAGCTCCAGGGTCCTAGAGCCCGCCTGCTCACAGAGATGATATAGCAGAGCTGCGATTGTTCTCAGTCTGCTCATTCCCTGTGCATAGACATCTATATCTATGCACAGGGATGTAGCAGAGAGGACATCGCGTTTTGGACTACGTCGGACGGAAGAGGATTTTTTAAATTAAAGATGGAGTCCCTAATGGCTTTTTTTTTTATTTCTAATAAAGATTTTTCTCTGTGTTGTGTTTTTTTTAACCCTTTATTGGAGATTCTTAGTGGCCGGGTCTAACGTGGCCTGACATTAAGAATCTTGGGCTTAATACCAGCTTGTATAACAAAGCTGGTATTAACCCCTTTATTACCCAGCGTGCCACCGCCACCAGGGCCGCTGGAAGAGCGGGGTTCAGCGCTAGAGGATGGCGCTTCAATGAACGCGCCATCTTCTGGGGCGGCTGCGGGCTGCAATTTGCAGCGGGGGGTGCCCAGAAAGCTTGGTCATCCCTGCGCTGCGGATTCCAGCCCCCAGCTGCTTAGCTGTACCTGGCTAGACATAGAAATTGCGCGGAGCCCCACGCATTTTTTTAAAATTATTTCTTGAAATTCATTAAATATTTTAAAAAGAGGGCTCCCCTATATTCTTGTGTCCGGCCAGGTACAAATAGGCACCTGGGGGTTGGGGGCAGCCCGTCGCTGCCTGCTGGATCCGGCTGGTTCCAGAAATACGGCGAAGCCCACGTGAAATTTTTTTCTGACAAATCCATAAAACAATGTAAATAAAAGGGACTGCATCTTTATTAACTCCTGGACCATGGGCGAGGGGTTAATAAAGATGCAGTCCCTTTTTTAGGATTGTTTATTTATTTTTCAGAAAAAAAATTACATGGGCTTCGCCGTATTTCTGGAACCAGCCGGATCCAGCAGGCAGCGACGGGCTGCCCCCAACCCCCAGGTGCCTATTTGTACCTGGCCAGACACAAGAATATAGGGGAGCCCTTTTTTTTATTATTATTTCATGAATTTCATGAAATCATTTAAAAAAAATGCGTGGGGCTCCGCGCAATTTCTATGTCTAGCCAGGTACAGCTAAGCAGCTGGGGGCTGGAATCCGCAGCGCTGGGAGGCCCAAGCTTTCTGGGCACCCCCCGCTGCAAATTGCAGCCCGCAGCCGCCCCAGAAGATGGCGCGTTCATTGAAGCGCCTTCTTCTGGCGCTGAACCCTGCTCTTCCAGCGGCCCTGGTGGCGGTGGCACGCTGGGTAATAAAGAGGTTAGGGCCAGCTTTGTATTATCAGCTGGCCCTAAGCCCGAAATTTATGGCGGTCACGCCAATATTAGACATGACCGCCATGAATTTCTATTAAATTGTTTTAAAAAAACCACAACCCAGAGAAAATTTTTTATTAGAAATAAAAAAAAAAGCCATTAGGGACTCCATCTTTAATTTAAAAAATCCTCTTCCGTCCGACGTAGTCCAAAACGCGATGTCCTCTCTGCTACATCCCTTTGCATAGATATAGATGTCTATGCACAGGGAGTGAGCAGACTGAGAACAATCTCAGCTCTGCTACACACAGGAGGAGCAGGCGGGCTCTAGGACCCTGGAGCTGTGGCAGCCTGTACAGAGCAGACAGCCGGACTCCTTACTGTGCGAGTTTCCCAGCGATTACTTGCACAGTAAACGAGTCCAATGCAAGTCAATGGCAATCCTAGTTTTGGCAGAGTCTCTGACAAAACTAGGATTGCTTCAGGCTGAAGCTTCCGAGACACATCTGTGATTTGTAAATCGCACACTACTCGCTATTACTCGCTTCCCCATTCATTAACATTAGACTCGCTAGACTCGCAACGAGTAGCGAGTCCCGGGCTCGGACTCGCTAGAGTCAAGCGATTCCGAGTAATTTAGGACTCGCCCATCACTAGACTGGACCCGTTGAAGCGGCAGTCTGCAGTGCAATGTTTATAATATGATATATTTACACAGAGCAGTATATGCTAAAGTGGGCCCACTAAGACTCTTCCGCCCAGGGCCCACGAAAACTTGGAGCCGGCCCTGGTTCCACACACTAGGAATGCATAGCAGAGAGGGTCCTCGCTATTCCGCCCCCTCACATCCTCTTCCTGCGGCAGTGTGAAACGCACACACAGAAGAGGGACTCATTCCTGTCAGTAATCCCCAGTTTCCAACTTCCGGGATGCACGCTTTGGCGGCCGGAATTTGGAAACCCAGTCTACTCTCTAGTCTTAGCATAATCCTTTCAGGAATGCGGCCCGCAGTTCCACTGATTTTGTGATGCGAATGTCTCTCTCTCTTTTTGGTGCGTTACCAGTACCCAGTGACTACCCACTCTCCCGCCTCCACTGTCTGCTTCCTGTTCTGAATCAGGCTTCAGGACTCTCCGAATCCCGTCTTCCTGCAATTTTCGTGTGACACTGTGACACGTGTTAGCGAAGGAAATGGCCAACGCGCGGATTGCACCTCACGCTGCGCAGTGAAGTGAGCGAACTCGTCTTGCCGTGGTCCGGAGTCCAGACCGTGGGTGATCTGTGCTGTGGAAAATAAACAATGTCGGCCTTGTCGGTTGAAAAACGTAAACGGCTGTCACAGCCCTCTATTAAAGACTGTTTTCAGCCAAAAATAACGGCTATTAGTACTGTTGGTGATGGTGGTGACGCTGTTGAGCAAGCCAATGCAGAAAAGACGAACGATAGTACCCAGGCTGGGGAGTCTGGAAATGTTGAGATGCAGCCCCTGTCAGTAACCAGTGTGAATGCTGGCAGTGAAGTGCCTCGACCGTTTGACATTTCAAACTTCGTGGCGAAAGAAATGTCACTAAGTGAAAAAGTGGAAATGTATGATTTTCTATGGATGCCCGACTGCAACTACAAGTTTCCGGTTTTAAATTCAGAGAAGCCATGCAAAAAAAAGCTTCGTTTCCAGTTTAGTTGGCTTCAACGTTTTACGTGGCTTGCGTATTCAGAGAAAGAAAAAGGTGCTTTCTGCAAGTTTTGCGTTCTCTTTCCTCCGAAGTCTGTTGGATCGCACAGAGCCAGCCAGCTACCAGGTAAGTTCTGTGACTGACTGTCTCAATGTTGTTCTTACTGCTTCTGCTTCTTTTGCGTATTTTAATCTACAGAGTGTACAGCATAAGCTGTCTAACAATTTCAGGTTTTTGATTATTTGTTTGCAACTGAACGCTCATCGTGGTGTTTAACGTTTTTTGAACTATTTCTGAGCCCCCTTTTTTCACCTCTATTTTCTTCCACGTGAGTCTATAATTATGTAATAGAATTCATTTCAATTCATTCCTCTGAGCTTTGTTACATTCCTCAGTGGCGTTTTGATATTTTTTCCGTATATATCTTGTAATTATTTTTGAATTTGTCACCTCGTTAGTGCTGAAAGGAAGTGTGCGCCTGGATTGAAAAAAAACATTTAGAAAATATTACGAAATAGCAATACCGTATATACTCGCGTATAAGCCAAGTTTTTCAGCCCAAAAGTTGGGCTGAAAAGTCCCCCTCGGCTTATACGCGAGTATATACCCAGTGGTAGTATACAGCCGCCCGCCCGCCACCCCCATCAGTATACAGGCCCCCCCATCAGGATCCAGGGCCCCCCCTCCTTGCTCCACAAAACCTGCAAAGTAAAATCATTATACTTATTACTGTCCTGTCGCCGCCGTCCCTGCTGCTGCCATCGCGATCCCCGGCTTCATCCTTCTTCTTCCGGCTTCCTGTGGTCGCAGGCAATGACGTCATTGCCTGCGCCGACCACAGGAAACCGGAAGACGCTGGAAGAAGACGGGGATCGCGATGGCAGCGGTGGGGACGGCGGCGACAGGACAGTGATAAGTATAATGATTTTACTTTGCAGGTTTTGCGGAACAAGGAGGGGGGGCCCTGGATCCTGATGGGGGGGGCCGGTATACTGATGAGGGTGGTGGGCGGGCGGCTGTATACTACCACTGGGGCTGTATATACCTCTGGGGCTGCTGTATATACTTATGGGGCTGCTGTATACTACCACTGGGGCTGCTGTATACTACCACTGGGGCTGCTGCTGTATACTACCACTGGGGCTGCTGCTGTATACTACCACTGGGGCTGCTGCTGTATACTACCACTGGGGCTGCTGCTGTATATACCACTGGGGAGGCTGCTGTAACACTCCTGGGGCCTGTATATACCACTGGGGAGGCTGCTGTATACCACACTGCTGGGGGCTGTGCAAATAAAATAAATACCGTATATAATAAGCTGACCCGTGTATAAGCCGACCCCCCTACTTTTGCCCCCAAAATCTGGGAAAACTTATTGACTCGTGTATAAGCCGAGGGTGGACCACAGCACAGGTAGCTGGGGTCCACCCTCGGCTTATACACGAGTCAATAAGTTTTCCCAGATTTTGGGGGCAAAAGTAGGGGGGGTCGGCTTATACACGGGTCGGCTTATTATATACGGTATTTATTTTATTTGCAATATTTCTTTTGTCAGCAATATTCCTTATATTAGAAAATAGATTAATAGGAAAGAGATTATTCTCTAATTTCAGATCGAAATACTGAAAATCATTTTGTTGCACTTTAGGCAAACTGGTAGTTACTGCATTCCAAGACTGGCAGCATGCGATAGAGGCTTACGACAAACACGCGATATCTACATACCACCAGAATGCCGTTGCTGACTTAAGACAAGCAAAGTTGCAAAAAAGTGGAAGGCAGGTTCCAGTTGACCAACAAATTAACGAAAATAAAAAAGCGGAACTGCTGAGCAACCGAGACCGACTGCGCAGCATCATTCCTTCTGTTCTACTTTGTGGGAGGCAGGGATTACCCCTACGAGGTCATAAAGATTACGGCCGCATTAACTTGGACGAGGAACCTGTTGAAAACGATGGGAACTTTAGGGCCCTCCTACGGTTTCGAAAACAAGGAGGCGATAAGCAGCTGGAACAACATATCGCCACATGTGCAAGAAACGCGACGTACATTAGCTGGAAAACTCAGAATGCTATCATTTCTGCTTGCAATTCTCTAATTCTCCAGCAACTCGTCAGCAATATAAACTCCGCGAGATGCTTCTCTGTTCTCGCCGACGAAACAACTGATGTTAGCACCGTGCAACAAATTTCTCTTGCTGTTCGCTATGTTTTCAATGATACGATAAGGGAGGACTTCCTTCAGTTTGTTCCAGCAATGTCCGCTACAGGCGAGAATCTGGCCAATTCGATTATTACCAGCTTAGTGTCGTCTGGTATCGACATCACCTACCTCCGTGGACAAGGCTACGACGGAGCAGCAGCCATGAGTGGGAAACTTAATGGCGCGCAAGCGTTTATAACGGAAAAGTATCCCACCGCTATTTATGTTCACTGCAGTGCACACAGTTTAAATTTGGCGGTTTCCGATGCTTGCAACATTCCCCTTGTTCGCAATTGTACAGGTACTGTTTCTACTATTTGCGATTTCTTTCACACTCCAAAAAGACAGCTTGTATTACAAAAGTTCATAGAGCAATCACCAACCGAGAACGAAATGGAGCGGTCTAAGAGAGAGAAACTTGTTAAAATGTGCCCTACAAGGTGGGTTCAGCGTCATGACTCTATATCGGTTTTTCTCTCAATGTTTGAGCCCGTTTCGTCTGCCCTGGATGAAATTAGTCAGTGGAGCGACCGTGAGTCATCTACGCGCGCGTCATTACTTTTAAACGGCATTAGTAAGGGTGAATTCATCATCACACTGATTGTTCTGAACGCCGGGTTAGCAGTTACCAAACCTTTAAGCGTGTACCTTCAAGGAGTACACGTTGACTTAAAAGCGGCTGTGAGACACGCAGGAAAAGCAATTGAAGTGCTTCGTGACATGGCAGAGAGCGCAGACGAAGGATTCAGTCAAATGTTTAAGGATGCTAATGAAAAACTGAGACTGATCGGCGAAGACGAGGTAAAAATGCCGAGAGCTGGTACAGGAAAATGGCAACAAAATCGCGACAATCCTCCGGCTAGTAGCGCAGAGGAATACTATAAACGAGCACTTTATTTGCCCTTTCTGTCCCACATGTCCACCCAAATCGAAGAAAGGTTCACCAAACACGCCGACATATTAAGCAGTTTTTTATGTCTTATTCAAGAAAGCGAAAGTGAAGTGAATGAATTCAGTACGCTATTGCAATTCTATGCTCGAACCGAAATCTCATTACAAGATAATATTGATACTGCTACTGCTGAATTTAAATTGTGGAAGAAAGAGTTGGTTGACTGTAATTATGAAAATGCATTTGATGCTTACTGTAATTGTGACGCTGCCCTTTTTCCAAAGATCAAGTTGCTTTTGAAGATTTTAGTTACATTGCCAGTGACCAGTGCCTCATGCGAAAGGTCGTTTTCGACTTTAAAAAGGCTTAAAACGTATTTGAGAAGTACCATGTCTTCCGACAGACTGAATGGTCTAGCCATGTTGTATGTTCACCGTGAAATTCCAGTTGCAGTAGATGATATAGTGAACGAACTATGTAAAGGGAACAGAAGGCTAGACTTTAATGTGTGATATGGTTGTGGCACTTGCTGAGAAATCGTAGTCTACTTTTTTGTGCGTGTGTGTGTTCAATTCAATTTTTTCCGTCTTATTATTATGTTTTTGTTATTAATTTTTTTTTTTTACCTCTAGCTTTATTTTTTTGCATTAATTAACATGACATGAGAATGTTGGCATTTTCTTTGTAATGCTTCGTAAACGAGTAAACTATAGTAGGCGTAAATGCCAAGTAACACTGCTGTGACAGACCTTTTTTTTCTGCAAGTTACTAGTGTTTTAGAAAAATTAATTCCCTAGCCTAAAACTTGACTCCTGGACAAGCTTCGGCATCAAACATATATCCGATATTTTTGATAAAGATAACCGATTGATCCCTTTCTCCACACTACGCTCAACATATCAACTGGAGGACGATGAACTTCGAACTTGGGAAAATATCAACTCTCTCACATGCAAAAGGAAACTTAACTTTCACCTACCTCTGAACATCGTTCAGATGTTTAAATTCCACCATAGCCCTGTATTTTGGAGTACTAGAAGCATTTACAAGCTTGTGAACTCAGATTCGACCTTCACTAAAACTTCCAACTTGTACGCTTGGGAAAAGGAGTTACAATCCCTCATCCCTACTGAAGCCTTGGGCGAAACACTTTCTAAACTTCATTCCTTTATACCCTGCTCGGCGCTGATTGAGACCCAATACAAAATTCTTACAAGATGGTACTACACCCCTTTACGTCTCCATCAAATAAATAAGGAGTACTCCCCACTCTGCTGGCGTGGTTGTCTTGAAATTGGAGATATCTCCCACATTTTTTGGAACTGCGAACACTTGAAATCATTCTGGGGAGAAACTCAACTCTTAATCACAGATATTACAAATAGTAATATCATTCTAACTCCAGAACTGGTCATACTTCTCATAGGGTTAGATTCGATTCCCATTCGATATAGACCCCTGGTTACCCATATCCTCCTTGCTGCGAAAAACCTCATTGCTTCAATGTGGCGGGACTCTCAACCGCCCACATTTTGCACTCTTCTCGAAAAAATCGCTACCCACAATGCCTATGAACTATCCTTTGCTGTTAGAAACAAACTAGTTAAGAAATACAAAAAGAAATGGTTTCCTTGGAACTTCTTCTTCCCCTCTAGACACTCTAAAATATCCAATATTTGTTCATAACGTTCTCCAAACTACTTCCCATAAGAGACCGATGACACTTCCGTTCAGCTCCCCCAACCCCTCCTCCCTACTCCCTTATCTCCCTTCTCTAACCAATCCTGTCATACGCTGACTCCCTCCGACCCCCTCCTCCCCTTTATCTTTCAATTTTAATTATACTGTATATAGTTAGTATGCCTACAGTACTTCTGATCGTATTCCTGTATGCAATCGTCCTATTGGACTTGATACTAGACCTGAATTGAAATTTGTTAAACTCAAATCGTAATATTTACAACATTATTGTGTATATAACAAAATGTTTCTAACAATGTACTGTATATTTTTGTTCTTATAAAATTAATAAAATTCTTTGAACAAGAAAAATTAATTACTACGCAATGTAATTCCTACCATAGAGGCACAACAAATAAGACCATTTTCGTGCAGTATTAAGCATTAATTACCGTAGGTATTCAAATTTACAAAAATCGCTTGGCTTTTAGGGGGGCTACGCTCCCCCAAACCCCCCCACCGGGGGCTTTGCCCCTCGGAACCCCGCTGGGGGGTGACACCCCCCTTTCAGGGCCGGTGTGTGTTTCTTGGACCCCTACCTTGGGAAATTTCTGGGTGCGCCACTGTCTCCATGTCACATTTCCACTCTGGACACACCTTTAGGGCAAATCTAGTGAGGTCAAGGCTGAGTGTAGGCGTCACCATTTGTGGACCACTTGAATGTTTAGTACATGTGCAGAATTATTAGGCAAGTTGTATTGTATAGAGGATTATATTTATTATTGATCAACAACTATGTTCTCAATCAACCCAAAAGACTCAAATATCAAAGTTTAATATTTTTGGAAGTTGGGGTGTTATTTTTTTTAGATTTGGCTATCTTAGGAGGATATCTGTCACGCGCTTAGATGGCGCTGACATTGTTGGATGCTGCTGTGTATGTGGTTTGTCTTTAAGAGCTGCATGGTTGATGGTTGTAAAGGTCCTTGCCTCCTGTGGTGTGCTCCAGAACTGCGGTCACTATTATGTTCAACTAGCTGTGCTACCCGGCTACGCCCGGGTTAATAAATAACTGATGTTAGCTATAACAAAATAGAATTTGAATATGTCATATTAATGACCTGTAGGAAAATAGAAGCTGAGCTGTGATTGGTTGCTATAGGCAGCCTGATAAATCTCCAGCCAACAGTAAACCCTCCCCCCGGCCGGGCAGTATATATTACCTCACACATACACATAATAGACAGCTCATGTGACTGACATCTGCCTTAATTCCCTATATGGCACATGTGTTGCACATTGACTGTTTTTAATCAGATGTTTATTTTTGGAAATTAAAGATCGCACAAGTATCAGGCGAGTTGTGCAAATCTATGTCTGTCTGTGTGGTGTGTGTGTCCCTGGGGTGTGTGTGTGTCCCTGTGGGGTGAGTGAATGTGTCCCTATAGGGTGTGTATGTGTGTGTCTCTGTGTTGTGTGTGTCCCTGGGGTGTGTGTGTGTGTCCCTGTGGGGTGGTGTCTGTGTGGTGTGTCTCTGTGTTGTGTGTCTTAGTGGTGTGTGTGTGTGTGTCCCTGTGGGGTGAGTGCATGTGTCCCTATAGGGTGTGTGTGTGTTTCTTTGGGGGGGTGTCTGTGTGGTGTGTGTGTGTCTCTTTGTGGTGTGTGTGTGTCCCTGTGGGGTGAGTGCATGTGTCACTATAGGGTGTGTGTGTGTGTCCGTGGGGTGTGTGTGTGTGTCTCTGTGTTGTGTGTGTCTCTTTATGTTGTGTGTGTGTTTGGGTGCGTGGTGAGTATCCAATGTTGGGGCTGCATCTTAGCAACTATACACTTGCTGTTACTCTTTGTGTGCATTTGGTGTGTATACATGTCCCTGTGCGTGGTGAATATTCCACGTCAGGGCCCCACCTTAGTGACTAAAAGCTGGTATATGCTGTTAGTCTTTGGTGATGTCATTAAGCCCCTCTCATGCACAACTGTCAACTGGTAACTGTCACTTTTTCCCCATTATGTAGATAGGGCCAAAATTGTTTGGTGAATTGGAACGCGCAGCGTTAAAAGTTTGACTCAGAACACAGCTTATGACGCTCCTGATGTCCAGACGTGTGACTGTGCAAAATTTTGTGGCTGTAGCTGGCAGCTGTCGATTTTCCTCTCACACTTTTCCTTTTACTTTTTCCCCATTATGTAGATAGGGCCAAAATTGTTCGGTGAACTAGAAAGCACAGGGTTAAAATTTCGCCTCACAATATAGCCTATGATGCTCCCGGGGTCCAGACGTGTGACTGTGCAAAATATTGTGGCTGTAGTTGCGACGGTGTAGATGCCAATCCCGGATATACATACATACACACATACATACATACACACATACACACATTCAGCTTTATATATTAGATTGCTGGTTCAGGAGTTAATGTGTGTCTCACCTGGAATCCCCTCCCCTTGGCTCTAAATAGCCTTCCCTCTCCTCTGTCAGGTGCTGCTGAAAGCTATGTGCTCAAGATCTTGGTGCTGTGCTGATGCTTAGCTGCTGGGCTAACGTCTTTTCTTGGGAGAAACTGTGATTCTTGACTCGTGGGTGGAGGTAGGGGCCCTCAGCCTAGGGCTAATCAGGAGTTTTAGAGTACAGGGTGGCGGCTCGGAACTCCTCACCATCAGAGGTACCTCCGAGATCAGGGCGAGCCAGGGACCCCAGCATCAGGGTCAGATTAGACTCTCCTGACCCCCTTTTGCCCAATTCACCTACCAGTTACCTGATTCCCTTACCTCCCAACTGTTCACAATATCTGTTTGTGCAGGTAACTATTACTGTGCAGAATTATTAGGCAACCTAATAAAAACCAAATATATTCCCTTCTCACTTGTTTATTTTTACCAGGTAAACCAATACAACTGCACAAATTTTTAGAAATAAATATTTCTGACATGCAAAAACAAAACTCAAAAAAATCAGTGACCAATATAGCCACCTTTCTTTATGATGACACTCCACAGCCTTCCATCCATAGATTCTGTCAGTTGCTTGATCTGTTTACGATCAACATTGCGTGCAGTAACCACCATAGCCTCCCAGACACTGTTCTGTTCTGAGAGGTGTGTTTTCCCTCCCTGTAGATCTCACATTTTAGGAGGGACCTCAGGTTCTCTATAGGGTTCAGATCAGGTGAACAAGGGGCCTATATCATTATTTTTTCTTCTTTTAGACCTTTACTGGCCAGCCAAACTGTCGAGTAGTTGGATGCATGTGATGGAGCAATGTCCTGCATGAAAATCATGTTTTTCTTGAACGATACCGACTTCTTCCTGTAAAACTGCTTGAAGAAGTTGTCTTCCAGAAACTGGCAGTAGGTCCGGGAGTTGAGCTTCACTCCATCCTCAACCCGAAAAGGTCCCACAAGTTCATTTTTTGATAATACCAGCCCATACCCGTACCCCACCTCCAACTTGCTGGTGTCTGAGTCGAAGTGGAGCTCTCTGTCCCTTACTGATCCAGCCTCTGGCCCATCCATCTGGCCCATCAAGAGTCACTCTCATTTCAGTCCATAAAACCTTTGAAAAATCAGTCTTAAGATATTTCTTCGCCCAGTCTTGACGTTTTATCTTATGTTTTTTGTTCAAAGGTGGTCGTTTTTCAGCCTTTCTTACCTTGATCATGTCCCTGAGTATGGCACGCCTTGTGCTTTTTGATACTCCAGTAACATTGCAGCTCTGAAATATTACAAAACTGGTGGCAAATGGCATCTTGGCAGCTTCACGCTTGATTTTCCTCAATTCATGGGCAGTTATTTTGCGCCTTTTTTGCCCAACACGCTTCTTGCGACCCTGTTGGCTATTTGCCATGAAACGCTTGATTGTTCGGTAATCACACTTTAAATGTTTGGCAATTTCAAGACTGCTGTGTCCCTCTGCAAGACATCTCACAATTTTGGACTTTTCAGAGCCCGTCAAATCTCTCTTCTGACCCATTTTGCCAAAGGAAAGGAAGTTGCCTAATAATTAAGCACACCTTATATAAGGTGTTGATGTCATTACACCACACCCTCCTCATTACAGAGATGCACATCACCTGATTTACCTAATTAGTACAGCTTGGAGTAGGACAACATGTATAAAAAGTATTATGTGATCAAAATACTAATTTGCCTAATAATTCTGCACACAGTGTATATTAGTGGCTGTGTATAGCATCCTGCTGTATACTGGGGACTGTGTTCAGCCTCTTGATGTATACTAGGAGCTGTGTGTGGCTTCCTGCTGTATTCTGGAGCTGTGCATGGCCTCCTGCTATATACTGCGGGTTGTGTGCTGCCTGTTGCTATATACAGGGGGCTGTGAGAGGCCTCCTGCTGTACACTCAGTGTGGCCTCCTTCTGTATACTGGTGGCTGTGTGTATTGCGGTCTGTGTGCAACCTCCTGGAATATACTAGAGGCTGTGTGTGAACTCCTACTGTATACTGTGGGCTCTGTGCGACCTCCTGCATTATTCTAGGTGCTGTGTGCTGCCTACTGCTGTATACTTGGGGCTAGGTGGCTACGCGCGCCACTATTCTTCTTTTGCCTCTATGGATCTGTCACTGTGACCTAATCATTGGATCTATTACATGAGCTTTCAAAAGTTGATCATATGACATGTTTCATGATACTTGGGGTTGGAGGGACCCTTGCCTTCTAAACAGCCCGGGCCCTGGCTACTCATAATCTATCCCTGGTCCTCACTGATGGTGGGTTTACACGTCCCGATATCGTGGCGATATCGTAGGCAACGGTGCGGGAGCACGCATTTTTTGAGCGCTTTTCCCGATATCGCATCGGCGGTTTACACGCTGCGATATCGGGAAACAACGGCACTACGATGTGTACGCCCACCAACCCAGTAACGACCATTTAACATGGGAGTTAATGGGTGAGTTGCGAGTACACATCGTAGTTGTGCTGTTACACGCTACGATGCTGCTACACCGGCCATGCGATATCGGGCAGTTGAATAGCACGCTCATTCAACCCCGATATCGTTTTGGCATCGTTCCAGCATCGCGTTGTACGTTCAAACCGTACAACGCGCACCCGATATCGGGTCCAACTCACGAACCACGTGACTTTTTGTCGGAGTTGGATCGGAGTTGGACTCCGATATCGCGGCGTGTAAACCCGCCATGAGATCAGTTTTGTACTTTGTCCAATCTCCAGGGGATTTGAAATGTTACAGGTTGTTAGAAGAATAGCAAAGAGGTTTCTTAATCACTTTGGGGTTTGAGTGGCTGCTGCTTCATTGACAGTCATGTCCCAGTGTGCAGCATGTTCCAGATGTCCTTACCTTTGGTAAGCTTCCCTGAATGTTTCACAGACATGTATTAGCTGTGTTCTAGTAAGAATGTCCTTGGTTACGAATAGAAACTAATGAAAAGCTAAGCTGTGACTGCTTGCTTCAGGCCACCTGATGAATATCTGGACTGTCAAAACAGCTGAGTCAGTGTCTACTACCTCACACATGCAAACAGTAAATAAGCCTTTATTTTGCGAATGACTGTAAAGTGCAGGGTTAAAAGTTCTCCTCAAAACATAGTCTATGATGTTCCCTGAGTTAAATGAGGTGGTTGTGCAAAATTTCATGATTATAAATGCGATGGTGTGGACTACTTTATATACGTACACGTACTCACCTTTATATATTAGATTAACTACATATATTTTTTAACCTGTTTGTGACATTGGATGTACTGGGTAGGTCCAAATTGACCAAAATTGACCACTAACATGAAGTACATTAAGTCATGGAAAAAATCACTCACAGAATCACTGGAAAATATTGAAGTGTTATTATTTCCACATAAAGTGACACTGGTCAGATCTGTAAAATTTGGCTTGTACAGGAAGTGTAAACAGGCTCAAGAGTGAAGGGGTTAAATAATTTTATATTTTTATATGAAATGTATTTTCTATCTCTTACATTCCTTTATTTGTATCGGGAATAGTGTGGTGATTAAAAATTCTTGAAAAAGGTCTAAAAGTGTAAATTGAATTCTTTTTTTATTTAGTCATTATAGGTGTGTTGTAAATTGAAGTATCACAGTATATAAATAAAATCGTGACCATGCGGTGTGTAATAGTACATCATTGGGCAGAAGGAAATTAATTACATCAGTATTTTCTGAAGATTCAATGTGTATGCTTAGTGGATATGAGGTTCAAATGGTGAAAAGAGTCTCAGAGGGTGTAATGACTAGCCCAGGGTATGGGGACTCAGGTATCTGGGCCCTCTGCTGATGTAGGGATGTCTCACTGGTGGCCTGCCCAGACCAGTGGCCCTGGTGGTCAACCAAAAAGGGGTAGTTGGAATGGGAATAAAAGTTTATAGGTTTATCGTGACGCCACCTGCAGATTCTGGTGATGTAGCAACAGCACCGCTTCAGATCTCCGGAAGGCGATGGTATAGAAACTGAGATGGTACAGCTCCCTGCATGTAGAGCTGGTCCTCCGGGGCAGGGATGCACCTGTAGTAATGAAAGTGCTGATGATGGAGATAAGCAAGTTGCAGTGCAGCAGTGAATAAGCACACAGAGACTCTGTCACTCTACCCGGGTACTTTACTGGAACAATGCTGATGGTGGCACAGTTCACAGAAAACAGCCGCTGTTAAGTCGGAATAGCTAGGGTGTCGGGGCCGGTAGACGGACCCACGACCTCCGGTGTTATGGCTCAGGAGCTGAACCCCCTGTGTCACGTCTTCGGGACCGGTGCTCCGGTATATGGACCAGGGTTCCCTCCCTGAGTATGGACGCTCGGGGGGTCCCCTCCTTCAGTCTTGGCTGCCTGTTCTCTCTCTCCAGGCCCCCTCTCTGGAAGTCTTCTTTCTCTCTTGTAGGCTTCCCGTTTTCCGCATTTCCTCAGTGCAAACTAAAACTCACTGTGTGTCGTCCCTCCTCCCCTAACTTCTCCCCCTAGGGTAGGGGCCCAAAACTATCTATTCTAGGTGCGTGTGTGTCACGCTGGGAGTGGGGAAGACACCCAGCGTAGGATAACGACGGGGGGGGGAATAAGGAGTCCCTAACGCTAAGGGCACAAGAAGGAGACGGTGACCCCTAGACTTCCTAGAGCTGACCCTGTCTGCCCTAACGTCCCTATACAGTCTCCTCAACTGTCGCCAACCACGAACCTCGTCCCTCTCTGATCCTAGCACTATCTTATCTAAGGATCAGAGGGAGAGGTGCACTAGACCCCTCCACTATCAACTAAAGACAAACACCAGGGAAGACAGACATTTGGGAAAAGGAAACACTTATCTGACAGCAGAACTCAGCAACCTCCACAACCTCCGCGTCTGCTGGAGCAAGGATAATGAGTGCACAAGGAACTATCACCTGCACCGAGGAAGGGTAATGAACCTCCTTATAAAAGTGGAAGGAATCTGCTGGGTCCTAGTGACCTACAATATTGGTGGATAAAACCAGACCGAGCACAAGACCTCCACAGCCGTCCCCCCATAACAGCGAGACCCCATCACACCCTCTCTCTATCTACAAAGAAGGTAAATGCCCCTGAAAGAGACGGACCATCCTCCACCATTATGGCTGGTGGGCCACACGCTGGGATCGTCTGCGCGTGGCCTCCACCCTGTCATCCGTGCCACCCGTGACAGTGTGTGGGAGTGCTAGGATGGGATCCTCCTACAAATCCTACATTCCACTGTGACAGGGATAACCCCACACTCATTTATGGGTGCAGTACCCCAACTGTGACGTCTGACCAGTGGGGCGCCACATTTCCCCTTGGTGGAATACACTCGTCTTTGAGTGTGGTTAACTGGGATACCGGCAGAGTGAAATTTTCGTTTTCATTAAACAATAACAATAATAGGTAACATATTTACATTTTTCAAGCATTGTGTTTCATCCCTTTATGGGAGGCACCAAACTTAGAACGTTGCATAGTATATAAAAAAAACATTATTAACTTGGAGATTCTTCTGCCTCACAGGTAACTGTGCGGACCCAGCGGTAACTATTGTCCTGCACAGTCCAGTGTGTCTCATGAAAGTTTATGAGGCTCCAGAAAGGGGCAAAAGGACGAAAAGAGTTCATTATTCACGAATATAAAAGCAAGATAAATTAACTATTTATACTCAGGTTTGCTCATAATAACTGTAGTGGTTGCTTAGAGGTGGGCTACTCTTATGGCAAACCATCCCATGGGTCCCGCATGCTGCTATTAGGTAGCATGGTCTCCACGGTACAGATCTCGATCTAGGTGACCGTGCCCTAGATGGGGCTCTACATCTCGTCGTCCCACAAAAATGTTGTCTGTTATACCGGTTTCATGTATAAACTGCCACCCGTCCCCATAGCGGAATGACACAACAGTACCTTTCTTTCTCAGTTCAGTAGGTAATGGGGGTTGTAGGCGGGCATCGTCTCTTGAATGGCGGCATTCCATTTCAAGTCACCACCAGTCCTCCCGTCGATGTTGTCAGGCCTCCTGATCCTCCTCGCTGATCTGGGGAGGGCTGGCTTGTGGAGAGTGTGCCGGAGGTGAAGGGCTGGTTGCCGGGTTATCTGGCATAGCACTGATGTTGGCGCGGAGCCCTTGCGGGACCCCCTGTTGATGCTCCCAGGTACTCCACCACGTTGCCTCTGGGGTGTTGCCTCCGGTGGCTCCTGAGCTGTAGTCATGGTCATCTGCGGCAGAATCCTCCTCCACGGAACCGGTCGGGTCGTCATCCCCTTCCTCAGCCTCGACGATGATGTCTGGTTGCTGGTCAGATCCAGTCGCGTCCTGGACTTGCAGGGCGTTGATAGGGCCGACTGGCAGGTCCACGGGGTCATCTGTTTGGAACTCTGCCTCCTGGGTCTGCACTGGTGGTTTTGCTGCCAGGACCTCCTCCACAGCTCATGCAACGGCCACTGCCTCTCTTGCTACTCGGTCCACCGTCTGGGACATCAGCTCTACAGCCTGAGTGGCACTCCAGCTGCGGACCACCCACTCCATTGTCTGCGCAATGTTGTCTGGCAGCTCTCATAATGTCTTTCTCCAGAACTCTGAATCTCCCTCGTTGGTTAGGAGGGAGACCGAGTCCAGGTCCCCGCGGGCAATGCAGGCCTGCTGCTTCACCTCGCGCATGAGGTCTGTCCAATGGGTCTCCATTGAACCGGGTAGAACATGCTGTTCCTCGTGTACTTCTCTTCCGGTTCGTCCTCTTATGGCTTTTTGGTCGTTCCCCTCGGTCACTTCCTTTGGTCCGCCACCTTGGTTGATTGGCTGCCATAGGGGCGGGCAAACAGTTTTGTGTCTCTGGCTAGGCCCTCCCATGGCAAGGGGCTGAGGCACACCCCTGGGCCTGCACGTTGTCCTTTCACATGGCTAGACCGCCATTTTGGGGTTCCCGGTAAAATGGCAGGAACCAGTTCTTGATGCCGTACAGCGACGGTGAAAGTTCTTTTCAGTCGAAAAGTTCAAAGTCCAAAGGCACACAGTACCCGGTTGCACCAGGCACGCAATCCTGTTCGCAGCGCCATAAATTGACTAGCCCAGGGTATGTGGACTCAGGTAACTGGGCCCTTTGCTGCTGTAGGGATGTCACTGGTGGCCTGCCCAGACCCGTGGCCCTGGTGGTCAACTAAAATGGGGTACTTGGAATGGGAATAAAAGTTTATAAGTTTATCATGACGCCACCCGCAGATTCTGGTGATGTAGCACCAGCGCCGCTGAAGACCTCTGGAAGGCGATGGTATATAAGCCAATATGGTACAGCTCCCTGCAAGTAGAGCAGGCCCTCCGGGGCAGGGATGCACCTGTAGTGATGAAAGTGCTGATGTTGGAGATAAGCAAGTTGCAGTGCAGCAGTAAATAAGCACACAGAGACTCTGTCACTTTACCTGGGTACTTTACTGGAACAATGCTGATGATAGTACAGTTCACAGAAAACAGCCGTTGTTAAGTCAGAATAGCCGGCCAGGTAGTCACGCTGGGCTGCAGGATCTCTCGCAGTCTCCCGTGGAATGTCTTCTTTGTTTCTAACCCGTGTCCTGCTGCTACTGCCTGTCCGGGAACAGCCCGCTTAGTACCAGGCCTGATTGGGGTGCTTTCTGAGTGTCCCAGTTTCCTGCTCTCCTCTCTCCTGCACTGGATCTCGACCCCGGTGGGTTATCCTGGTGTATCTGGTTTCCTTTCTGACAGGGTGTCAGGGCTGGTAGACGGACCCACGACTTCAGGTGTTACGGCTCAGGGGCTGAACTCCCTGTGCCTCGTCTTTGGAACCAGCTCTCCGGTTCCCTCCCTGAGTATGAACGCTCGGGGGGCCCCTCCTTCAGTCTGGGCTGCCTGTTCTCTCTCTCCAGGCCCCCTCCCTGGAAGTCTCCTTTCTCTCTCTGAGGCTCCCCGTGCTCCGTCTTTCCTCAGTGCTAACTAAAACTCACTGTGTGTCCTCCCTCCTCCCCTAACTTCCCTCCCTATGGTATGGGCCCAAAACCATCTATTCTAACTGGGTGTGTGGGAGTGCTAGGATGGGATCCTCCTACATATCCTACATTCCACTGTGACAGGGATAACCGCACACTCATGTATATGGGTACTGTACCCCAACTGTGATGCCTGACCAGTGGGGTGCAACATTAACAGTCCATGGATTATTAGGCACAAAGCACTTGCCTTGCCGAACAATTTGGCAACCCATGTTATGCCAATAAGTGATAGTCATGAACTGTTCTGGTAATGACTCTCTGTGCATACGTGTGTGCACTGCCACACCGTAATTTCCTTTATATGAACCGAAGTATATCATGACCAGTAGTGTACTGCCAATAGTGGCAGACCACATGGGTGCTATGGGTCCTGTCAATAAAGGGGGCCCAGTGACATGCCAGGGCAAGCACTGGGCCCTCCCCACCCATCATCACACTTTCAACTGTATTGTCATTTCAGATACAGTTGAAAGCAATGCTGAAGGAGAGAGCTGTCCACTCTGCTCCCTCTTCTATCATTCTGCCGCTGTATCTGCATTCTGATGTCTCAGCACAACGAGCATGATGATGTCACTACTGTGCACCTCTATGCTGAGATCTGCAGATCTGCAGGACGCACGGATGCACGGAGACCGGAAAACCCACTAGAGGTGAGCATTTTCTTTTTTTAAATCAGACAGTACATGGTGGCCTAACTACTATGGAGGCTGCATTATACTGTATGGAGGACTATGGTGGCTGCATTATAATAGATGTAGGACTATGGGGTTCATTATACTTCATTAATAACTATGTGCAGTGCATTATAATATATGGAGGACTATGGGGAATGTATTATAAAATATGGATTACTATAGGAAGTGAAAGACCAAACGTACAATACCCAAAAATAATTTTATTAGTGCTCAGTTATAACCCATGACAAGGGGAGGCAGGTAGATATTAGATAATTATTTTTGGAAGCAACTAAGTAGGAAAAAAGATGGCATAAATGCGCTAAACAATGCCCTACCTGGCTGCTGGGGTCAGCGCCCTAGGTCATGGAGACGGATGGCTCCCTTACTTAATGTAGACTCACCCTGATATGCCCTGCACTGCGCTGGAACACGTGAACCCAATTGGTAGTTTTATATCATCATTACGTAAGCATCGGTATCAGCATAGAAAGGTTAATTGAGAGAGAACAGATCACCCTTTAGATCAGGGGGTCTCTTTTCCAACTCGTTTTCCCCCTTTTTCCATATCGGGGTTCATCAGGGGCACAAATGATTATCAACCAGAACTGAATTTCAATTTGATTATAGAAAGACCTAAGGGAGCAAAAAGGAAAATTAACCCTTTAGGTCCAGGCTAATGACGATATACAAATATTGAAAAAAGACCTAGATAAAATTTGTCCAACCGTTAATAAGTTGTACAGGGCAGGTCAAGCAAAAAAATCAAGTGAAATTGATACCTCTATGAAAGAAAAGGAAATATACAATGATATGTCTATAATTCCAACAGGGAATTACTCTTAATGTATGCTTCCTTATGGTTCACCTCAAATATTACTTTTTATGATTTTTCAGTCCTGCTATCACCACCCAACTTAGTACCACGGTACTGTATTGGAAAGTTATTCTAGTCCATCCGCGGTTCTGCATCTTCCCAGGAAGGTTTCACTGAACCAGTAAAACAGAACTTTCAGATTTGTTGCCCTAGACTCATGATTTCACCTTCGATCCACTGAGCTGTAAGCTACAGCAACCCTAATGTTAAGTATCCTTTTTAGGCACGAGTCACCCACTAGATATGACCTAAAGCATCTAATTGACTTGCATGTCAGTACTCATCACAGGCTCTTCACTATATCTCCATCTAAAGTGGAACCAGTCTCTAAAGGCCCTGTCACACATAACGAAATCACTAACAAGATTGCTGTAATGTCACAGATTTTGTGATGCAACAGCGATCCCGTTAGCGATCTCGTTATGTGTGATATGCACCAACGATCTGGCCCCTGCTGTGAGATTATTGATCGTTACACACTGCTCTAGATCGTTTCTACGTCGTTGCGCTCCTGCTAGGAGCGCTACATCGTTGTGTTTGAGAGGGACAATGACCAATGATCTCAATGCTACACTATGGAGTGACAATTCCCAACGACCTCAGTATAATTCTGGATCGCTGGTGCATTGTTTTAACATCGCTGGTGAGATACCTATTTGACATCTTACCAGCGATGTGAAAAACGACGCACCAGCGATCTCTGCACATCATTATCATTACCGGGATCGCTGGTGCATCGTTATGTGTGACTGGGCCTTTATTCTATGAGCTAACCCCATTTGGGGGTAATCTCACGATTAATTATATCTACCCTGCAGTTATCTTTTAGCTTGCCGAGGGAGGGAACGACCAATGGGTGTGGAGGAAGAACAGAGCCCTCGGGGTACGGAACGAGGCGTAGATCCCAGTATGCCCATATCTGGTGAGAGAGGGGCTGGTGGGTGACACAGGGAAGCGGCCCTGAACGCGGCGCGAATGCTGTATATCTGAACCATTGAAACTGGAGGCCCAGAGTTCCTAATGGGAGCTGTGGCCGAACACCCAACACAACTTAGAGAAGGAGGTGAAACTAGGGAGCAGTACCAGGGAGTGGTACAACTGAGCACCCGTGGCTGTCGGTACCTGAGCTCTGTGTGCGGAGGCGCTGAGAGGACAGGCGAGATGAACTAGGAGCGCTGAGAGTCCCACCAGAGAGGAGAATACACTGTAGGAGCAAAGAACACCTAAGGGGGTCTAAACGACACTGTCCTGGTTCTAAAGAAACCGCTGAAACCAGAGATTGGCAGAGGGAACACCAGGCGGCCTGGTTGAAACGTTACAGTGAAGGTACAGAACTCCAACAGACGTGTGTGAGACTTTCATTAGCAGCGACCACCGGTTGCAGAGGCCACATGACATCCAGAGGTGCTGATGACTCAATAAACACCGGCCAAAGACACTGAACTGACCTTCCTACTCACTGCCTTGTGGAATCGTTCTGCCTGTGGGGAGCGAACCCTCCTGAGCTGCCATTCATCGTCCCAGAGGTTCTGAAGCAGCGGCGGCCACATATAGCCGCACACCGCAGGTGGCGTCACGAATATCCTTTTTCCCTGTCATCCCCATCGGAATCCCCCTCTTTTAATTGACACCGCCAGGGCCACGGGACCTGGTCTAGGCCCGCATCTGTCCCCGTGAAAAGAACTAAGAAGAACAACTGCTCTCCGATTCCCGAGTACCCCCTGGCCCGGGAGCGGGTGTGTCAATTACACATCTTGCCTACATAGCATTGCCTGAAGACATGATAAACTGACCTGTGTGTTTTTACGTGTTAAGAAACCTGTTTTTACCTGAATACCAATAAATGGAAATTTTATGAAGAACTCAAGGTGCAATTTTCCTCAACTCGCTGGACAATTCTTGGAAATGATTTCAATGCAGGTACAGGCCCGCTGGAGTCCGTGCTGACAGGGAGGGAAACATGAGAGAGAAGTCAGGTAAGCGGACCCTTTTTTCTTAATGTGATGTAAAGTACCAGGGAGTGGTACAACTGAGCACCACTGGCTGTCGGTACCTGAGCTCTGTGTGCAGAGGTGCTGAGAGGAGAAAATCTCCCTCTTTTAAATGACACTGCTAGGGTCACGGGATCGGGTCTTGGCCCCATCTGTCCCTGTGAAAAGAACCGAGAAGAACAACTGCTGCCTGGTTCCCGAATACCCCTGACCCTGGAGCGGGCGTGTCAATTACACATCTTGCCTACATAGCATTGCTTAACACAATGTATACCCTATATAGCATACCTATACCTTATCACTATGCAAGATAAACACAATTGGTGGGTTCAGGGGCAGGAATTGTACGACCACCTAATCCACCTTCCTATATGTAGACAAATGTGGCACCCTATTCATAAGTAAGCAGCTACATCTTTTTTTCAGCTGGATGAGTGTAACAACTGGACTGTTCCACTGACTGCAAAGGTTGGGGGAAAAAAGGATTTCAGTGGTTTAGATCCCATGTATTTGCAGGAAATAATCTACCGAAAGTGTGCTGCAGAATAAGATACACCCAGGATTCTCATTGTAGGTAGTACAAGTCGCTCTCAGAAGTTAAAGAGGACCTGTCACCAAACGAGGCATGGTGATCTAATTACAGCACTGAATGCAGCATGTCTGCAGCATGCAGGCAAGGGAGCTCAAGTGCTGGGGGACCCCTTGCCTGGATGCAGCAGACATGCTGCATTCAGTGCTGTAATTAGATCACCATGCCTCGTTTGGTGACAGGTATTCTTTAAATAGTTAACCAAACGCATGCATTGTTAGATAAGAAACCTTGAAAAATATCTAATTCGGTAAATTTTAATTTATTAGTAAAGAAAGGAGGTTTTGTTAGCTCGCAATAGATTTGATATGAGACAAGACTTACAATTAGCGTGTGCATTTTCATTAGGGTAAGTGTATTCATAACCCTTAGTAATGACATTTAGAGTATTCTTTATCCCCTTTCGCTTTTTGGCATTCCAATTTGATGCACTTAAGATGCAATGCAAATGAAACTGTCACAGAACTCTGATCCAGATAGACCCTACACAGCCAAATACTCCATTTACTGGCTTGCAGCAGAAATTTAATATCAGCATAATTATACTATCAGCTCCCACTTTGCTTGAGTTTAAAAAATATCTGTCTATCTACACAAATATTGGGTCCACATGTAAAACTGAAGCTCCTGCCTTCATGAGTATGCAACTTTGACACATAACAGCATCCTAAACATTGCTGTAGACAAAGGACCCCTCTTCATACTAGATGTCCTCACTAATGCTATTGCGCTCTTTCAGCCTAATAATATGCCTTGAAATATTATTTAGAAGTGAATTGAGAAATATGACAAAATGTTTGAACAGTGGGCTTGCCTCCAACTTCCCCAAATCCCAAAGAAGACCGAACTTAAAGGGAACATCTCACTTTAAATAATGCTATTAACAGCAGATATAGGCAAAGTTCAGACAGAGCGTTTGTGCTCCATTTTTTATTGATCTAATTTTGGTGCAGTCTCTGCACCAAAAACGGATCCTCGTTTAGCAAAAAAGCATCACAAACACATCATCCGTTTGTGCTACTTTATTGCTCCATTTTTAGGGGATGCAGACAAACACACTTACCTACACTCCCCACGATCCCATGGTGAGTCCCAGTGATGTCTTCCTCCCGGGCACCAGCAGGACCTGTGAGTTGTCTATATGATGCTTCCAGGACCTGCCCATGTGACTAGATGTTAGTGGTGCAGTAAGCAGACCAGAAAAACGCTACACATATTGACATGCTCCTTATTTTCTGTATGCACTTTCTGCACCATGGAGCAGTCAAAAAGTGTAGCGTCTAAACATCAAATTGAAAAATCCCATTAACTTTGCTGGCAGAAGTTTTGACTGATTCGTTTTTGGTACAGTTTTTTTTTTTTTTTTTTAAAAAGCAGCACCAAAACGGATCAAAATTACCAGTGTTGATATAGCCATGAGGTGGGCTGTATACTACCACTGGGGCTGTATATACCACTGGGGCTGCGTGTTTACTACCACTGGGCTGTATATACCTCTGGGCTGCTGTATACTGATGGGGCTGTATACTACCACTGGGCTGTATATACCACTGGGGCTGCTGTATACTACCACTGGGGCTGCTGTATATACTTCTGGGGCTGCTGTATACTACCACTGGGGCTGCTGTATATACCTCTGGGGCTGCTGTATATACCACATGGGGCTGCCTGTATACTACCACTGGGCGCTTGCTGTATACTACCACTGGGGCTGCTGTATATACCTCTGGGGCTGCTGTATACTACCACTGGGACTGCTGTATATACCTCTGGGGCTGCTGTATATACCTCTGGGGCTGCTGTATACTACCACTGGGGCTGCTGTATATATCTCTGGGGCTTCTGTATACTACCACTGAGGCTGCTGTATATACCTTTCCCATCTGCTTGTTCTTTATCTACACCAAGGATCTCAAACTCCAGGTCTCAAAGGCCACTAACACTGTAGGTTTTTGGGATTTCCTTAGTACTTTCAGGTGAGAATTGAATCACCTGCATAGGCGATGATTTCAATGCTAAAGAAATCCTAAAAACATGCACTGTTGGCATCCCTTGAGACCTGGAGCTTGAGATCCCTGATCTACATCCTTCTCTGACGAAACCAGACCTGTCAATCAAAGAAGAGAGGGTGTGTAGATAGAGAATGAGAATTAAATTAGTAGGAAGGTGTACTTAAAGGGAACCTGTCACCTGGATCTAAGCCCCTACACTATCACTACCTGTCCCTGCACCTTCCTAGCTGCTCCCTATCTATCCCTCTCTGAGCTAAATCCGCCCTATAAAACAGCAGAAAAATAACTTATAACTTACAGAAGTCCCTGAGGCTGGGGACTGAAAAGGTGGCCCCAGGCTCCATTCTGCCCTCCTCGATGCAACAGAAGGCAGTGACTCAGGTATTTACTCACACAGCACACAGTTTAATGGCACAGTTCAGGTATTCACAGACCTCCAGGTTCCGGGGCACAGCCGAGTACAACCTCATACACCCCAACAGCTGATATACAAGGTCTGTACCTTTCCCCGGGTAGGCTGTGTTAGGTCAGCACACAACATTTCTCTCCTCACCGTCCGCTCATTAGCCTCATGAACATCCACTGTGAGAGAGCTCACAGGCTTTGTTAAATCTTGACACAGCTCTCTACACAGCAGCTCCTGCTGCTGTCCTGACGCACTCCACCCCCTCCCCACAGCCCAGGGCAGCTCATATCAGCTCCTATTCACCCGCACACCTGGGCATCAGTGCTTTCAATCAGCACTCAGCTCCAGTAGCAGCTTACCCTGTGTGTGCTGCTACCGAGCAGAAGATACAATCTCCCATATGCTGTGTCCGGGTCAGGGGACACATCAAGGTCGCATCACCACAACATGATAGGTGTAAAGCAGGCTGGAGATTCCAAATGGAGGAGGCGGCGATGAAGAAAGAATAATGCCGCCCAGCGGGGCGTGTGCTGCTGTGTCGAGGAGGGGCAGAATGGAGCCTGGGCCCACCTTTTCAGTTCCCACCCTCAGGGACTTCTGTAAATTATAAGTTATTTTTCTGCTGTTTTATAGGGCGGATTTGGCTCAGATAGGGATAGATAGGGAGCAGCTAGGAAGGTGCAGGGACAGGTAGTGATAATGTAGGGGCTTAGATCCAGGTGACAGGTTCCCTTTAAATGTTTGGCCACACCATGATTCTCCGAGTACTGTACTTGGTTTGAGTCCCTTTAATAGCGATATGAGAGTGCGACTCCCTAGAGATATTGAATTTCATCCCTCCCGGAAGCCAACAGCTTTCAGTCATAGATGCATTTCAGCTTGGCTACAGTCACTGCTCACAGCACTGAGAGCGGTATCTTTAGGCACACCTCCATACTTTGACTGCCAGTCAGCTCTTTACTAAAGTGCCAGGTGTGCTTGCAGCATCCGGCAAACCTATATGCTGGTGGCTCCTGGGAGCAATAAAGTCCCATTAAGCTAGAGAAATTGCTATTAGGTCTCATTTAGTTATTATTATTTTTTGCAAACAAGGAAAATCGACTGCTTTTGATTAATCTGCTGCATCCATTTTTCAGGTATTCTCAGACCATGTGTGGCAACCATTTTTCCTATGCAAATATATATTTTTTCAAGATTCTATTACCAATTAAACAGTAAAAACAGACAGCACCCAGATTACACATGGATTGCAAATAAATGACATACTGTATGTTATGTGACCTACAAAAAAATTGGCATGTCTGCTTTTTTTCCTTTTTTTTGAGAACAATTGATCTTAAAAAAATAAAAAGTTTTATCTGTGAAAACATCAAGTATGGCATATGAAACACTTACCGTATATACTCGTGTATAAGCCGACCCGTGTATAAGCCGACCCCCCTACTTTTGCCCCCAAAACCTGGGAAAACCTATTGACTCATGTATAAGCCGAGGGTGGACCACAGCACAGGTATACAGCCCCCAGCAGTGTGGTATACAGCAGCCCCAGAGGTTTATACAGCAGCCCCAGTGGTAGTATACAGCAGCAGCCCCAATGGTATATACAGCAGCAGCCCCAGTGGTATATACAGCAGCCCCAGTAGTTAGTATACAGCAGCCACAGAGGTATATACAGCAGCCCTAGTGGTAGTATACAGCAGCAGCCCCAGTGGTATATACAGCAGCAGCCCCAGTGGTATATACAGCAGCAGCCCCAGTAGTTAGTATACAGCAGCCCCAGAGGTATATACAGCAGACCCAGTGGTAGTATACAGCAGCCCCAGTGGTATATACAGCCCCAGTGGTAGTATACAGCAGCCCCAGTGGTATATACAGCCCCAGTGGTAGTATACAGCCCCCCCATCAGTATACAGCAGCCCCAGAGGTATATACAGCCCCAGTGGTAGTATACACGCAGCCCCAGTGGTATATACAGCCCGAGTGGTAGTATACAGCAGCCCCAGTGGTATATACAGCCCCAGTGGTAGTATACAGCAGCCCCAGTGGTATATACAGCCCCAGTGGTATATACAGCCCCAGTGGTAGTATACAGCAGCCCCCATCAGTATACAGCAGCCCCAGAAGTATATACAGCCCCAGTGGTAGTATACACGCAGCCCCAGTGGTATATACAGCCCCAGTGGTAGTATACAGCCCCCCCATAAGTATACAGCAGCCCCAGAGGTATATACAGCCCCAGTGGTAGTATACACGCAGCCCCAGTGGTATATACAGCCCCAGTGGTAGTATACAGGCCCCCCCCCGCCTTGTGCACAAACCTGTAAAGGAAGAGATTAGTATACTTATCACTGTCCCGCTGCCGCTGTCCCGCCGCCGCCATCGCGCTCCTCCATCTTCTTCCGGTTTCCTCCTCGGTCGCGCAGACAATGACGTCATTCCCTGCGCCGACCGGAGGAAGCCGGAAGCAGACGGAAGAAGACGGAGGACCGCGATGACAGCGGCGGGACAGCGGCAGCGGGACAGTGATAAGTATACTAATCTCTTCCTTTACAGGTTTGTGCACAAGGCAGGGGGACCTGTATACTGATTTGGGGCGGGCCTGTATACTGTATACACTGTATACAGTGTATACAGTATACAGTGACTCGCGTATAAGCCGAGGGGGGGACTTTTCAGCCCAATTTTTGGGCTGAAAAACTCGGCTTATACGCGAGTATATATGGTATGTCTAAATGAAATCTCAGTTTGCAGTGGTGTAATGATCGTGATCGTGGTTGTGTACTGTGGTCAGGGGCAACAGTCATGAGCTATGTTTCACATTTTCCAGACCTAGGAGTGATACATTAATATTAGGGTTTCGGCTAGGTGTGTGCTGTTATTACCTGGGCACCACGGCAGACTAAATGATGCCATTATGCATGGTGGGCTAGGGTCACATAAGGTAGCAGTGAAGGAGAGAGATCAAAGTCCGAAAATAATCTTATCACTGAACAATAGCATGATGAGAGGTATAGCTAGACCTCTTCGTCTTTATTAGTTACTTTGTTCTGCTGCTCCCCATGCGCAATATGCCATTAAGTCATACTATCTGATATCCAGTGGTCCTCCCTCTTTACACAATACACCGTTCATGCAGTTATGAACGTGGTTAGACCATAGTCCTTCACTTCTCAATACTAATCCCTGTCTGCCAACAAAGAAGGGAATTGCTTCCCTGTTTGCCTATGTAACTTCTTCTATCCTGGACTGTTCCCAATTATTAACCCTATCTATACTAACCAAGTGCATGCAAATGGGCAAACCACTTTTGAAAGATAGCAATGTATTAAACAACCACATTTCTCTAAACGGGAATTGTAGGCAGCTTTTCCATTCCTTTACAGTTGCCTGCTGACGCAATGATGGTAGAGTGTGTGAGGATACACATTAGGCTGGAATGTATTGTGGCACAGAGAACTGCCGGCTCCCTGCACTGCAACGCATACAACCGGCAATCGAAGTATGGCAACTGACCTTGGTTTTTGGCTTCTGCGCCAGCTATGAAAAAGGATGATAGATAATGTGGGATTGCACATGCATTGGTCGCAAGGGTCGGGGTACTCGGACTCTGGAGTATCAGTCTTGTTCATTAGTCATCCGTGGCCCTAGCCGAGCATGAAAAGGGGTTATTTACAGGGGAAATAAAGTCTATCATGATGCCATCTGTGGTTACTGATTAGAATGACAAGCGCTGCTTGTAGTGACCCCAAGGAATAGATGTTGTTGCAGATAGGTGTATCACTCTCCACGGACAGAGCAGGTCTCCAGGGTTTGGTATAGATGTAATGTGGATTATGGTGGTAGTAATTGGTGCAGGGAGGGCGCAGAGTGGACAGGCACAGATGTTACAGTTCTTACCAGTCTCTTTAGTTGTTCTTGTTGCAGCAGAGACAGCCCAGCTGGGTACTGTGCTCTTCCAATGTGCAGCTTGGCCAGTCTTCAGATAGTCCAGGACCACTCCACTAAGACACCGTTCATAAACCTTTCTGGGCTGCTCTTTCTGTCACTTTCTTCTCCTGTTCTTCTTCCGTGCCCTCGTGCTACAAGTCCCTAGGCAGGCAACTGCGGGCCCTGCTGAGCGATGCTCAACACATACCCTTGACCCTCTATAGTCACTGTGCGTGGGAGTGTACATGGTGTTGGCCACTGCACCTGCAGTTCAGTGACCTCCGGTTTCCTGGCTTGATCATAAAGTTTCACACCAGATTGGGGCTGGCCCCCTCGTGCAGCTATTTCCCTACCATGACCTAGAAGTTGTCTATAGATTCGGGGTTCTCTGAACAGGGGTTTCCTTGGCCGACCCACCCACTGGTCCCATTAGGACCCAGCTCCCGTGAATTCTAGAACCCCATCTTGCTTCTCGTGCTTCTTCCCTTAACAGTTTCTCACTAACTCTGTCTAACTAACTCCTCCCACCCCCCCTAAACCTACTCCTTCATCCAACTAGTAGATGGGTTCTGCCCTCTAGAGGGGTTTCTTCTGCCGTGCATCTACTTGGTCTGGAGTCAGGATGGGTGTTGGGTGTGTAGTTGGGTGCCTTAGCTTTGCGTCCCCATATTACCTGAGAGCAATGGCACCACATCTGTGGAACAGGTGCAGTACCAGTGTGGTGACCAAGACGCCGGGGTGCCACAAGCGCATGCAGGAAGAATTTTTTTTAACTCTGTTGGAAAAGAGCGATAGAAGAGATTATATTATTACTTGAAAGGACCATAATGGAGGGAATTAACACAGTGAAGGACCTAGGATGGGAAAAATTAATACTGGAAGTGACCCAGAATGAGGGACATTATTAAAAGAAAGGGCCCAGGACGGCGCACATTATTAAAGGAAATGGCCCAGTTTAGGGGACTTTAGTGATTCGTCCACTGAATGTATTGGGGAACACTCAATTGTCTGCTAGACCGAGGCACACAGTAATGTTTTTTTATTTAAACAGTCCAGCCAGTTTATTAAGACACAACATAAACCGCTTACCATGAACCAAACATGAGCCTTCCCTTGGCTTTACAGAACAGAAACAAAATACAGTCTATTTCAATCATGGTTATGCCTGTACTGCTCCAGATATATCCTTTGCAGCAGTATCCCAGTGGAGGTACTGCACCGTCCACTCACTGACCTATGTCAGTACAAACCCCCTTCCACTAAGGTAACCTTTCCGAAGATATGGCCAGATCTTTACACTGATTCTGTCAGTCTGGATGTTTAGGAAAAATTCCTCCCTGGTATTATCAATCAGGATTTGGTACTTGTTCTACAATTTGACTCCTGTCAGTCTAGACCCTCAGGAGATCTGCAGCTTCCTAAAAAGAGATCTACTGCAGACTCTGCACACATGGTCTCCAGACTTTGTGCCTTTCAGGAAGTAAACGGATTCCAAACAAAGAGAGACCCTTTGGCTAAACAAACAATAGCATTATAACACATGGGACAGTCTCATGGGTGGGAGATATGTGGTTAGCCAGACCCGCCCAGCACTCTGACTAACCGTAAACCTAGCCCTAAATGCATTTTGGAACTACAAGTCCCAGAGTAAATATTTCAGGTTTACATTGCAGAGATCTACCACCTCTGCAATACATATTGGCCATTAACAATATAGCTAGTTGCCATCTTACATACCCTCCCCCTCTGACTAAGGCTGTAGGATTTGGCACCTTGCATTACCAGACCAGAGATGCTTCTTTGTCGACTTTGAACTTCAGCTCCTGAAACATAGTTTGTCACTGTCACCAAATTCTTCTTTTTGAACAATGCACTTAGACTCTTCATCCCTTAGTCACCTTTTTGTTAGATGTCCCCTGCCCCCAGCAGTCAGTACGGTAGTGTGTTTTATGTCATCACATGAGCTATAGGGTTTCTTCCCTGAGTACCTTAGCATCAAGAAAACAGAGGATTCTGTGGTGTCCCTGCAGTTTGGCTGCCACAGTGGTATTGCAGTCCATCTAAGGCAGTAATGGTCAACCTTTTGAGCTTGGTGTGTCAAAATTCTCCAAAAAACCGAGCATAACTCGCGTGGTGTGTCACTTCGAGATAAGCCCATAATTTTCTGATATTTGTAGCTGTAATAATAAAAATGTATCCTAGATATGCCTCCTATTCTGGTATATAGCACCTTATGCTGGATATAGCCCCTATCCTGGTACATTATCCTTCATCCTGGATATGGTGCCCATTCTGGTATATAGACCCCTTTCCTGGATATAGCCTCCCCCCATCCTGATACATTACTCCCCAATTCTGGTACATAGCCCCCATACTGATATATACTGGGATATAACACCCCCATCCTGGTACATTACTCCCCCATCCTGGATATGGCATCAATTCTGGCATATAGCCCCTTATCCTGGATATAGCCCCACACTGTGATACAGCATCCCCCCTTCCTGGTACATTACCTCTATCCTGGAAATGGCCCCCATTCTGGTATATAGACCTTTATCCTGGATATAGCCACCATGCTGGGTTATAGCGATATAGCATCCCCCATCCTGGATATGGCCCCAATCCTGGTATATAGCCTCTTATCCTGGATATAGTCCCCACACTGGGATATAGCACCCCCCATCCTGGATATGGCCCACATTCTGGTATATAGCCCCTTATCCTGGATATAGCCCCCATGCTGGGATATAGCAACCCCCTATCCTGGTACATTACCCTGCATCCTGAATATGGCCCCCATTCTGGTATATAGCTCCTTATCCTGTATATAGCTCCGATGCTGGGATATAGCACCCTCCAGTCCTGGTAAATTACCACCCATCCTGGAAATGGCCCTTATTCTGGTATATAGCCCCTTATCCTGGATATAGCCCCCTCATACTTGGATATAATACCCCCCCCATCTTGGTACATTACTCACCATCCTGGATATGGCCCCCATTCAGGTATATAGCCCGTTATCCTGGATATAGCCCCCATGCTGGGATATAGCACCCCCCCCATCCTGGTACATTACCCCCATCGTGGATATGACCCCATCCTATTGCACACACAAAAATAATCAACAAAGTAACTCACCTATCCCTCGTTCCTCTTCATCACTCAAAGTGTCAGCAGCCCGCCGCTGATAACATAAGTAGCTCTGCTGCATTACCGTGCCCCCTTTATCCAGCCTTCAGATGCTGAGCAGACACTGTGATTGCAAGCAGTCAGTGGCAATCAAAGTGTCAGCATCCGGAGGTAGGACAAGAGTGGCACGGTAATGCAGCAGATCTAATTATGTTATCGGTGGTGGGGGAAACTGAGCTATGACACGCGTGTCAGCATAAATGCCTCGGTGTGTTACTGCCATCACTAGATTAGCCATCACTGATCTAAGGTAATGCCATATCTGGGGAGAATTGGTTTCCTCTGCTGGACCTCCACACATCCATCACTTTCCAATTTCCAATCAAAGAGTGCAGGGCGGAAGAAACCCACCCTAGGGCACACCCCATTTCTAGTTGGAGGGAGGAGATAGGATAGGGAGGGGTTAGGCAAGTTGAGTTAGTGAGTTAGTCTGTTGTCAGCTTCCAAGCCAAGCAGCTATGCTGCAGGAGGGGAACCAGCCCCCAAAGCTGCCAGGTCTTCAGAACCTGGTAGTGAAGCTGGAGGCTGCTGGTCTTTGTGTCCAGTAGCTTGGTGGGCCTTCCCGGCACTTGGTGGCATAGAGGGATAGAGGACTGGTGGGTACAGTCACTCACCAAGTCCGCGCCTTCTGCCTGGCAGTGAAGGAACCCACAGAAACAGGAGAAGTTAAAGGCCCAGAGGAATGTTAGAGGACTGGGTGAAAGCAGCAGAAAGACCTTATAACTGCCCCAGCAGAGGAGCACCCGATTTTGCCTGGACTGGACAGACTCTTGGCGACCAGTGGGCGACCGGTACCTTGTCCCCGATCCCTTGTCCGGCTGCTTTCTCGGGGAATGCGCCAGGTGTGAGCCACAGCTACTATGAAGCTTGTGGCCTTCGGTTCAGTGGTTCGGGTGCTGGACTCCCACATAGTGTTCAAATCCGGTCTCTGTTTCATGGCTACAAGCCCTCCGTCTGGTATCACCAGTCCCGGATTCGGATGCACGGGATGCTTCAGCTCCGCCGGTGCCCCTTGAGTTCCTTCCTCTCAGTTCCCGGGAAGAGTGTAGCACGGCTCTAGTCCCCTTCTCCTCCTCACTCGACTAGACTTCTCACTTTCTTCTGTGACGACCTCCCGCTGTGAGGCTGAGCTGCTGGCAAGGTAGCACCCCGAGAAACCCTGTGACCCTTTATTCCTATACAGGGATCTGGAATTACAGCAGAGCCCAGGAGGTAGCTGCCTAAGATGAGCAGCAGACCAGAGCAAGAAGGTTACCAGGAAGGGAATAAAAACCAGGATCCGAAAACGTAGTCAGGAGTCCAAGTCAAGACCAGGATGGCAGCAAAGGTACCAAATTGTCAGGCTGAAGCAGAGTCAAAAATCCATGCAAAGGTTAGTCAAAACCAAACACACACTAGATCGCTGGGGAAACCAAGACTATATCTGGTGGCCTGCAAGACAGGCTCCAAGGTATTTGAAGGGCCCGGTTACCTCCCATAGGCTGGAGCTCACAGACTGATGATCTCATTCGGACCGCCCTTAGAACTAGGCCAGACGGTGATGCACGACTGGCACCAACCACCCCACTTCTGACAGAAGAACTAAGACTGCGCCCATCAGATGCCTCTGCAGGACCCTCTCTTCTGCAACCAACATCACCTACAGGAGAAACACGGTGGGGCCCCGCGACAGAGTCAGACGTCGAAGGAGTGTGGCGCCCGACTGGTCAGTGCACCACAGTAGGGGTACTGCACCCACAAAAGAGTGTGCAGTTATTCCTGTCACAGGGTGGAGTAAGGTTTGTAAGTGGATCACACCCCAGCACTCCCACACTAGAGCCTAGGCAAATGGTTGGAGCCCAGTCCCTAGGGGGAGAGTTAGGGGAGGAGGGAAGTCACACAGTGGAGTTCTAGTTTGCACTGAGGAGCGAAGGAGAGGGGAGCCTCCGAGCGAAAGAAGGAGACTCCCAGGGAGGGAGCCTAGAGAAGAGGCAGCCCAGGAACAGAAAGAGGGGACCCCATATTGGAGCGCCCATACTCTGGGGGAACCCTGGTCCACCTAACGGAGTACTGGCTCCGAGGGGACGGTGCAGAGTGCTCAGCCCCTGAGCCGTCTACACCAGTCGTCACGGGTCAGTTCATCAACCCTGACATCCTTTCTACAAAGTGCAGCCTCGCCAGAATCATACACCAAAGGTCGAGCTCCTTCAGAGAGAGAAAGGAGGGAATCTCATAGCACCCCAACGGGCCTGGTATGCAAGAGGGCTGTGCCGGGGCAGGTTTTAGCAGCAGGACACGGGATCTTCAAAAGACAGTCTACTACGGGATCCACTGAATGACTTTGCAAACCTCTGTGACTACCCGACCAGCTACCTGATTATAGACTGTTTGTGCTGTAACCTGAACTGCCATCTGAACTGGTTTGCAGAGTAAAGTACCCGTGTAGAGTGACAAACCATCCGTGTGTCTATTCGTCTGCTCCACTGCTCCACAGATCATCCCCACATCCAGCACCACCAACATCAGTGCTGGTCTGCCCCGGGTACTCATCTCCACCTGCAGGGAGCTGCTCCATACAAGCTGCAATATCATCTCCCCCGGAGGTCTGAAGCGGTGCTGGTGCCCATCACCAGAATCTGCAGGTGGCGTCTCGACAAACTTTTATATATTTTTCCTCATCACCATTCCCTAACTCCCTTTTCAGTTGATCACCAGGGCCAAGGGTCTGGGCAGGCCACCAGTGACATCCCAAGTACAGCAGGACTCAGATACCAGAGTTCCCATAAAACCCTGGGTGATTCAGGAGCAGGTCCATATAAAGACATGGAAATCCTATCACCGCCACAATCAGTCGAAGGAATCTGGCGCCTTCCAGCGGCCGAGGAAGGAACACCAACCACCAAGTCCAACGGCGACATGACATCTCCGTTCTACATTCTAGCTGTTCTGTGTTCCACTCCAAACTGAAAACTCACTTTTTACCTCTACCTCCCACCCACACGTCTCTACCCTATTGCCTCCCTTGGACTGGGTCTTCCCTACAGCGGGTCCACCCATGTTCCTAACTATGGTCTACGTGTTGGGTGTTTGCTGAGGATCCCATACCTACACCATCCCCCATTTCCCGACTGCAGGAGAACCACACCCATGGCTTGGGTGCAGTACCCCTCATAGCGTCCCAACCGGTGGGGTGCAACACCTTCATTTTGTAAAAAAGCATTTTTAGTATGATTGTAGCAAACCTAAAAAAAGTTATATAAATCTGGAATCGCTATAATCTTATTGCCCTGATGAATAAAGCTGCATTGTTACTTTATACTGGAAGATAAACAGTGTAAAAATAGTAACAAAGCTAATTTTTAACTGCTGCTGATATTTTGCCTCCCTCTCACCTGCTGTGTCCCATGCCCCCCTCTCACCTGCTTTCTACCATGCCCCCCTCACCTACTTTCTCCCATGCCCCCCCTCTCACCTGCTGTGTCCCATGCCCCCCTCTCACCTGCTGTGTTCCAGGCCCCCCCTCACCTGCTGTCTCCCAGGCCCCCTCTCACCTGCTGTGTCCCAAGCCCCCCTCTCACCTGCTGTGTCCCAGGCCCCCCTCTCACCTGCTGTGTCCCAGGCCCCCTCTCACCTGCTGTGTCCCAGGCCCCCCTCTCACCTGCTGTGTCCCAGGCCCCCCTCTCACCTGCTGTGTCCCAGGCCCCCCTCTCACCTGCTGTCTCCCAGGCCCCCCCTCTCACTTGCTGGGTCCCAGGCCCCCCTCTCACCTGCTGTGTCCCAGCCTCCCCTCTCACCTGCTGTCTCCCAGGTTTCCCTCTCACCTGCTGTGTCCCAGGCCCCCCTCTCACCTGCTTTCTCCCATGCCCATGGAAGAGAAGGAAGTGCCGCCTACTGTATGCGCTCCCCAGTGGAGCGCAGGGCAGGAAGCCGGTAGATCAGAGGAGAGGAGGGGCGGGAGCAGCAGCAGGAAGCAGGAGGCTTCCCTCCTCTCCCTGACACACGGAGCATCGGAGCCGCGCTGTCACATGGATGTGTGTCCTCGGGGGATGCACATCCATGTGAAGCAGAAGCTGCGGTTGCGGGGAACGGCTGGAGGCGCGGGCCAACTATAGGTCCGGGCCCGGTCTCAGCCGCGACTGCTGCGACCGCGATCATTATGCGCACTCAGTGCCACTCACCCCTTCCTCTTGGGGGGGGGGGCAACTGCCCCCCCCCTGCCCCACGCTGGGTACGCCCATTGCGCACTACAAGCGTTACTTGCAAGCTTTAATTGTGCTACATAGAATAATATTTTTTTATTTTTATAGCGACAAAATATTCTGCAGCACTTTACAATTCAGAGGGTATACAATACAATACAATTGAACACAATACACTAATAAGATAAAATACAATACAATATGAGACAATACAATTATAATACAATACAGACCATATGAGACAAAAATAAATACATCACTGACCCCAGTAGGAGTGTGGTCCCTGCTCACAAGCTTACAATCTATGAGGAAATAGGGGAGACACAAAAGGTAGTAGTAACAAATGCTGTCATATATGGTCCAGCTATCAATATAGTAAATAGGGGATTCACATATTGTAATACTGCATGAACCGTTCACCAGCCAGGATCTGTACAAATACAGATAAAGTGCTATAAAATGCAAGAGGGTGTGGGAAGATGATAAAAGAGGCCAGATTTGGAGAAGGACAGAATGGGAATAATTACATAGATGAGGTGGTAGGCTAGTCTAAAGAGATGAGTTTTTAATGCTCGCTTAAAGCTATGGATATTTGGAATTAATTGAATTGTTCTTGGTAATCTGTTCCAGAGAATTGGTGCAGCTTGTGAGAAGTCCTGAAGACGGGAGTGTGAGGTTCCAATTGTAGGTGATGTCAGTCTTAGGTCACTTGTGGAATGGAGGGCACGTGTTTACTGTGTTTGACTTCATGGGTGTTTCCTCAGACAGATAAACTCCTGGGGGGGTGTGTGATTTCCTAAAATGTGGTCACTTGAGTGTGTTTTCTGCTGTTTTGGCACTTAGAAACTCAAATGGCGCTCTTTCCCCCGAGCTCTGAGGTATGGCTAAACAGTACTGCACAGTCACATGTAATGTATTGCCACGTTCAGGAGAAATTGTGTAACACATTCTGGGGCCCTCTGTTACCTATTCCCCTTGTCAAAATTGGAAATTTGGTTAAAACCACATTTTGGAGGTAAAAATGTACCGTATATACTCGTGTATAAGCCGACCCGTGTATAAGCCGACCCCCCTACTTTTGCCCCCAAAAGCTGGGAAAATCTATTGACTCGTGTATAAGCCGAGGGTGGACCCTAGCACAAGTATACAGCCCCCAGCAGTGTGGTATACAACAGTCCCAGAGGTATATACAGCAGCCCCAGTGGTAGTATACACGCAGCCCCAGTGGTATATACAGCCCCAGTGGTAGTATACACACACCCCTAGTAGTATATACAGCCCCAGTGGTATATACAGCCCCAGTGGTAGTATAGACGCAGCCCTAGTAGTATATACAGCCCCAGTGGTATATACAGCCCCAGTGGTAGTATACAGGGCCCCAGCAGTATATACAGCCCCAGTGGTATATACAGCCCCAGTGGTAGTATACAGGGCCCCAGCAGTATATACAGCCCCAGTGGTAGTATATAGCAGCCCCAGTGGTAGTATATACAGCCCCAGTGGTATATACAGCCCCAGTGGTAGTATACAGGGCCCCAGAGGTATATACAGCCCCAGTGGTAGTATATAGCAGCCCCAGTGGTAGTATATACAGCCCCAGTGGTATATACAGCCCCAGTGGTAGTATACAGGGCCCCAGAGGTATATACAGCCCCAGTGGTAGTGTATAGCAGCCCCAGCGGTAGTATACAGGCAGCCCCAGTAATGCAGGGCCCCCCCCTCATGCTCTGGTCACCTGTAAAGCAAAATATACTTATCACTGTCCCGCTGCGGTCCGCGCCCGCTCGCCGCTGCCGTCCGCGATCCTCCATCTTCATGCGTCTTCTTCCTGTTTCCTGTGTTCGGCGCCGGTAATGACGTCATTGGCAGCGACGAACACAGGAAACAGCAAGAAGACGCATGAAGATGGAGGATCGCGATGTCGGCAGCGGCGGGCGCGGACAGCAGGACAGTGATAAGTATAATTTGCTTTACAGGTGACCGGAGCATGAGGGGGGGGCCCTGCATTACTGGGGATGCGGGGGCTGCTGTATACCGCTGTATACAGCAGCCCCCGCACTGACTCGCGTATAAGCCGAGGGGGGTACTTTTCAGCCCAATTTTTGGGCTGAAAAACTCGGCTTATACGCGAGTATATACGGTAATTATTTTTACTTCACTGCCCAATAGTAGAACATTTTGTGACACACCTGTTGTGTCAATATTCTCACTGCACCCCTAGATGAATTAATTGAGGGATGCAGTTGTAAAATGGGGTCACTTGTGAGGGATTTCTGCTATTCTGGCACCTCAGAGACTTTACCAATGTGACATGTCATGGGTTGGGGCCAAACTATTTCAGCTAAATCTGAAAAACAATATGGTACTCCTTCCCTTCTGAGCTTTGCACTGTACCTCAAAACTAGTTTTTAAATCACATGTGCGATATCCGTGTACTCAAGAGAAATTTCACAACAAATTGGTGCATTTTCTCCTCTTATCGTCCTGTTATCCTTGTGGAAATACAAATGTTTTGGCTAAAATAATATTTTTGTGGGAAAAGTTTGGTTTTCTTTTCATGTCTCAATGTTCTAAAATTGTGTGAAGCACCTGGGGATTCAAGGTGCACACCACTCTAGATAAGTTCCTGTCAAACTTTATTTGTAACGGCTAAAAACACATTAGGGAGAGGTGCGGTGTATGGGACTACAGACTGTTTCAAGTCGTCTGGCTCTTTAATTGGTCTCGCTGATTTGTTTTTAACCATTAAAACTAAAATTGGACATATTGAAGGATCTGTAGTGCTGCATTAACGTCTTCATACCTCAATGTTCCCTAATTAAAGTGACTTTGTACATTTTTTTGAAAAAATTGCAAATTGCTGATAAACTATGAACCCTTCTACCGTATTTCCCCGAAAGTAAGACAGGGTCTTACATTCTTTTTGTGGCCAAAAGTGGCCCCCTGTCTTACTTTCGGGGGGGGGGGCCTTACATTGGAGGCCCCACCATCCATCCATCCATCCACACACTGCAGCCATCCATCCACACATTCCCACACATACAGACAGACACATGCATACACATATATACACATATATACACACCATACGCACCACACACACCACACACACACATAGCACCGCTTCTTACCGGGTCCGGTGTGGGGGCTGTCAGGATTTGTCCTTGTTTTGTTTGTATTGAGTCCTGAATTGATGCGCAATCTATGTAATTTCTTTTCCTTGTTACGAATCAGACGAGTTTGTATTTTATGGTAAAATTGTTGTAATTTCTGTTCCATCACTTCTGTAAGTGTGTTCCTCCGTGTTTTCAATTCCCTCTGGATGTTACTTTTCATGCTGTAGAAGATATTTCTTAGTGGTTCCTTAGTCTCTCCGAGGTCCTGTGACAAAGGTTTCGTGCATAATGAGAATTATAGGTATGCAGAAGTGGATTTGTAATCCAGAGTCCTTTGGGAATCAGAATCTCCTTCTTGTATTTGGAATGGAAAAATATGTCACATCCAGTTGTGCATGTTTCTTCAGAAGTGTCTTGGAATCCATAAAGATTCGGTACATTCCGGTATCTTCCATTTTGATGAGGTAAAAATGTTTGTAACTGAAAAGATGGTAAACATAGCAAGCTTTCGGGACACTGTGGCCCCTTCGTCAGGCAGATAATGACACAGATTCTGAAGATACATACATATATACGGTACATAAGCAAATGAAACAAACAAAAAAAAAAACAACAACAGTCTTAGATGTTATAGTAAATGCGACAGGTGATGTAAAACAGAGTCAGGCTAGGGAGGAAGAGATGGGCTGGGGAATTGAAACTAAAAGTCTAAGATAAGTGGAACAAATTGTATAATGGTTATATGGTAGTGATCTGTGGAGAACTGAAAATACTTAAAGCGAACCTGTCACCCCCACCAGGCATGTAAAGATAAAATAGCCACCTTGTGCAGCACTAAGGCTGCATTCTGAGAAGCTTGCTATGTTTACTAGGGATGAGCGAGTACTGCCAGAATCGGACACGCTATACTCGCAATGAGTAGGTCCCGGTACTCGGTACTCATTGCGAGTATAGCGAGTCCAATGGCAGTGAATGGGCGGGCGAGTACTTTCGCAGTTTATCTATATATACACTGCGAAAGTGCACTAAAAGTGAATGAAAGTTGTTAAAAAATTAAAAAATACCACTCACAGGAGCTGCAGCAGCTCAAATCTGCCAGGACGTTGTACAACGTCCTGTGTCGGGAACGGGCAGAAACACAGGACGATGTACAACGTCCTATGTCGGGAAGGGGTTAAAGGGGTGTACCGGTCTTATTCTATAAGTCTGACTGAAAAGATGGTAAACATTAGGGATGAATGAGTAGAATCGTTACTATTCGGTACTTGCCGAATAGTAATGATATTTGGGCTACTCGCTACTCCTTGTGATTACTCGGGAGTAGCGAGTAGTCCTTTAAGTTTCGCAGTGTATCTATATATACACTGTGAAAGTGCACTAAAAGTGAATAAAATCTGTTAAAAAATAAAAAATATCATACCTATCCGACGCCTGCACCAGGATCGGCAAAGAAGACTTCCGATAAACGACAAGGACTTGTGAGTCTGACAGCCAATCAGATGGCTGGTAGTGATCTGGCCAATCAGATGGCCAGACGTCACAAACCACCTGATCGCTACCAACCACCTGATTGGCCAGATTGCCAGGTCTTGAACGTACATCAATGACCTGGCAATCTGGCCAATCAGGTGGCTGGTAGCGATCACATGGTTTGTGACGTCTGGCCATCTGATTGGCCAGATCAGTACCAGCCATCTGATTGGCTGTCAGACTCACAGGTCCTTGTCGTTGATCGGATGTCTTCTTTGCCGGTCCCGATTCAGATGTCGGATAGGTATGATATTTTTTATTTTTTAACAGATTTTATTCACTTTTAGTGCACTTTCACAGTGTATATATAGATACACTGCGAAACTTAAAGGACTACTCGCTACTCCCGAGTAATCACAAGGAGTAGCGAGTAGCCCAAATATCATTACTATTCGGCAAGTACCGAATAGTAACGATTCTACTCACTCATCCCTAATGTTTACCATCTTTTCAGTCAGACTTATAGAATAAGACCGGTACACCCCTTTAACCCCTTCCCGACATAGGACGTTGTACAACGTCCTGTGTTTCTGCCCGTTCCCGACACAGGACGTTGTACAACGTCCTGGCAGATTTGAGCTGCTGCAGCTCCTGTGAGTGGGGTCACTCAGGTGTCACAGATGCTGCTGCTCTGTGACAACCTGTAGATGACCCCACAGGGGGTGGATTAACCCCCCCATGCCCAGGACCCCTCCGATCGGCAGTTTAAAAGTGAAACTGCCGATCGGAGGGAATCATAGGGATTCACCCCTCCAGATCTGATTGGAGCTCTCCAATCAGATCTGGAGGGGCGGATCAGCAGGTGCCCACCCCTCCTCACCCCCTTCCCGCTCCAGGACTCACAGGGGCCCCCCCGCCGTTCACCCCAACTGTACGCCCCCCTCTATTATACATATACCGGCGGGCTGCACCCCCGTGCACCCGCCGGTCACAGTGCCTGGCCCCCCGCTCCAGTGCTCCCCCTCCCCAGGCTGCCCCCACCTCCAGACCCTGTGTGCCCCCCCTCACCTCCTGCGGCGGGATGCACACCTCGGTGCACCCGCCGCTGCAGCCGCCCTGCCACTGCCGCCGCTGCTGCGCCTCCTCTGCCCCCGGTCTGTGGCCCCGCCTCCTCTCCCGGCCTCCTGCTCATCGGTGGATCGAGTGAGGTAAGTATGTATGTATGTGTCTATGTATGTAAGTATGTATGTGTCTATGTATGTATGTATGAATGAATGAATGAATTGATGGATGGATGGTGGATGGGTGAATGGATAGATGGATGGGGGGTGCATGCGTGGACGTGTGCGTGGACGTGAGCATACATGAGCGTGCGTGGACGTGTGCGTGCATAGACGTGTGCGTGTGTGGACACGTGCGTGGACGTGTGCGTGCATAGACGTGTGCGTGCGTGGATGTGTGCATAGATGGATGTGTGCGTGGACATGTGCATGGATGTCAGCGTGCGTGTGGATGTGTGCATGCGTGGATGTCAGCGTGCGTGTGCGGATGTCAGCGTGCGTACGTGGATGTCAGCGTGCTTGAATGTCAGCGTGCGTGCGTGGATGTCAGCGTACGTGAATGTCAGCGTGCGTGGATGTCAGCATGCGTGGATGTCAGCATGTGTGGATGTCAGCGTGCGTGCGTGGATGTGTGCGTGCGTGGATGTCAGCGTGCTTGAATGTCAGCATGCGTGATTGTCAGCGTGCGTGCGTGGATGTCAGCGTGCGTGGATGTGTGCATGCGTGCGTGGATTTGTGCGTGGATGTCAGCGTGCGTGAATGTCAGCGTGCGTGGATGTCAGCGTGCGTGGATGTCGCGTGCATGCATAGATGTCAGCGTGCGTGCGTGGATGTCAGCGTGCGTGAATGTCAGCGTGCGTGGATGTCAGCGTGCGTGGATGTCAGCGTGCATGCGTGGATGTCAGCGTGCGTGGATGTCAGCGTGCGTGGATGTCAGCGTGCGTGGATGTCAGCGTGCGTGGATGTGCGTGCGTGGATGTCAGCGTGCGTGCGTGGATGTCAGCGTGCTTGAATGTCAACGTGCGTGATTGTCAGCATGCGTGAATGTCAGCATGTGTGCGTGGATGTCAGCGTGCGTGGATGTGTGCGTGCGTGGATGTGTGCGTGGATGTCAGCGTGCGTGCTTGGATGTCAGCGTGCGTGAATGTCAGCGTGCGTGGATGTGTGCGTGGATGTCAGCGTGCGTGCGTGGATGTCTGCGTGCGTGCGTGGATGTCAGCGAGCATGCATGGATGTCAGTGTGCGTGCGTGAATGTCAGCGTGCGTAAATGTCAGCGTGCGTGGATGTCAGCGTGCGTAGATGTCAGCGTGCATGTGTGGATGTCAGCGTGCGTGGATGTCAGCATGCTTGAATGTCAGCGTGCGTGGATGTCTGCGTGCGTGGATGTCTGCGTGCGTGGATGTCAGCGTGCGTGGATGTCAGCGTGCGTGGATGTCAGCGTGCGTGCGTGGATGTGTGTGTGCATGGATGTGTGCATGCGTGGATGTCAGCGTGCATGCGTGGATGTCAGCGTGCTTGAATGTCAGCGTGCGTGCGTGGATGTGTGCGTGCGTGGATGTGTGTGTGGATGTGCGTGGATGTGGATGTGAGTGCGTGGATGTCAGCGTGCGTGCGTGGATGTGTGCGTGCGTGGATGTGGATGTGCGTGCGTGGATGTGGATGATGAGTGCATAGGTGGATGGATGGGTGCAACAAGGGATCAAGTGTCCTCTTGTTGTAGTCTCTGGGATCATAGTCATGGTGCATTGTATGACAGATCATTGTCATACAGTGCACCATAACTCTGACCCCAGAGGCTGTAGGAATAGGACACTTGATCCCTTGCTACAGTCTCTGGATTGAGCAGAGGCGATCGAGCGTCGCGGGACCTTTGTTGTGGACTATGTCGGAGGCGATCGAGCGTCGTGGGACCTTCGCTGTGGACTACGTCGGATCTTTATAATAAAGATGGAGTCCGAATTTTGTTGTTATGTTGTGTGTATTTTCTGACTATTTACCAGAGATTCCTAATGGCGGATCTAACATTGGCCCTATATTATGAATCTCGGGCTTAGTGCCAGCTGCCAATAAAAAGCTGGCATTAACCCCTTTATTATCCAGTTTGCCACTGGCACCAGGGCAACTGGAAGAGTCTGGGTACAGCGCCAGAAAATGGCGCTTCAATGAATGCGCCATTTTCTGGGGCGGATGCGATCTAAAATTCGCAGCATGGGGGGCCCAGAATGCTTGGGCCTCTCCATGCTGCGGATTCCAGCCCCCAGCTGCCTAGTTGTACCTGGCTGGACCAAAAATATGGCGGAGCCCCACGTCATTTTTTTTCTAGAATTAGTTCTAGAAGAAAAAAAAAAGGGCTTTGCTGTATTTTGGTGGCTAGCCAGGTACAACGAGGCAGCTGGGGGTTGGTGGCAATCCATAGCTGCCAAGTTGTACCTGGCTGGACCAAAAATATGGCGGAGCCCTACACCATTTTTTTTCTAGAATTAGTCCTAGAAAAAAAATAAAAATGGGCTTTGCTGTGTTTTTGGTTGCCAGCCAGGTACAATGAGGCAGCTGGGGGTTGCTGGCAGTCCGTAGCTGCCAAGTTGTACCTGGCTGGACCAAAAATATGGCGGAGCCCCACACCATTTTTTTTCTAGAATTAGTCCTAGAAAAAAAATAAAAATCGGCTTCGCAGTATTTAGATGCATAGTGAACACTTTGAACCCCCAGGTGCTTCAAAAATTGATCCATAAAAATGAAAAAAGAAAATTTGTGTTAAAAAAAAGTACTTTTTCCTTATTACGGATCAATTTGTGAAGCACCTGGGGCTTCAAAGTGCTCACTATGCATCTAGATGCATTCCTTGGGGGGTCTAGTTTCCAAAATGGGGTCACTTGTGGAGGAGCTCCAATCTTTAGGCACACAGGGGCTCTCCATACACGACATGGTATCTGCTAACAATTCCAATAGTTAGCGGACACCATGTCGCGTATGGAGAGCCCCTGTGTGCCTAAAGATTGGAGCTCCCCACAAGTGACCCCATTTTGGAAACTAGAAGCACCTGGGAACTTATCTAGATGGGTGGTGAGCATTTTGAACCCCCAGGTGCTTTACAAATTCATCCGTAAATATGAAAAATTCCTTTTTTTTCCTTAAAAATTTTCTTTTTTAATTTTTACAGATTAATTTGTAAAGCACTGGGGCGTTCAAAATGCTCACCACCCATCTAGATAAGTTCCCTGGGGGGTCTAGTTTCCAAAATGGGGTCACTTGTGGGGGAGCTCCAATGCATAGGCACACAGGGGCTCTCCAAACGCAACATGGTGTCCGCTAACAATTTGACTGAAAAATCAGATCAAATTGTTAGCGGACACCATGTCGCATTTGGAGAGCCCCTGTGTGCCTACACATTGGAGCTCCCCCACAAGTGACCCCATTTTGGAAACTAAACCCGCCCCCCCCAAGGAACTAATCTAGATGGGTGGTGAGCATTTTGAACCTCCAGGTGCTTCACAAATTCATCCGTAAAAATGAAAAAGTACTTTTTTTTTCTACAAAAATTTTCTTTTAGCCTAAATTTTTTCATTTTCACATTTGGAACAGGATAAAATGGATCCTAACAATTGTTGGGCAATTTCTCCTGAGTACACCGATACCTCATATGTGGTCATAAACCACTGTTTGGGCACACGGCAGGGCTCAGAAGTGAAGGAGAGCCATTTCACTTTTTGAATGGAAAATTAGCTCCAAAAGTCAAATTGCGCTCCCTCCCTTCTGAGCCCTGCTGTGCACCCAAACAGCGGTTTATGACCACATATGAGGTATCGATGTACTCATGAGAAATTGCCCAACAATTTTTAGAATTCATTTTATCCTTTTGCCCATGTGAAAATGAAGGAATTGAGGCTAAAAGAACATTTTTGTTGGAAAAATTAAAATGACCATTTTTTCCTTCCACTTTGCTTTAGTTCCTGTGAAGCACCTGAAGGGTTAATAATCTTCTTGAATGTAGTTTTGAGTAGCTTGAGGGGTGCAGTTTTTGGAATGGTGTCACGTTTGGGTGTTTTCTGTCATGTAAACCCCTCAAAAAGACTTCAAATGTGCTGTGGTCACAAAAGAAAATGGTTTTGTAAATTTTTCTGGAAAAATGAAAAATTGCTGATGAACTTTGAACCCTTATAATGTCCGAACAAAAATTTATTTTTTTTCAAAATTGTGCTGATGTAAAGTAGACATGTGGGAAATGTTATTTATTAACTATTTTGTGTCACATAACTCTCTGGTTTAGCAGAATAAAAATTCATATTTGAAAATTGCAAAATTTTCTAAAATTTTGCCAAATTTTTTATTTTTTCACATATAATCGCAAAAATTATTGACCTAAATTTAATACTAACATGAAGCCCAATATGTCACAAAAAACAGTCTCAGAATCGCTAGGATCCGTTGAAGCGTTCCAGAGATATTACCTCATAAAGGGACACTGGTCAGAATTGACAAAAATGGCCTGGTCATTAGGGTCAAAATAGGCCCGGGGGTGAAGGGGTTAAAGCTGACACATCAGAAGAGATAATAGGTCTTCTCTAAGCATTTCTACAGCATCAAGATGATGTAATATATTATTGTTTTTCTCTTTTGCTAATGGAAATGCACCATGCTTAAAATCACTTTAAATATATCATATTTTGAAAGTTGAGCAATAATTTTGCTTCCCCTTAACATGATGAAAGACAATAAATTCTAGCCACTGAGCTCAGTTATATTAAGAGAGTGTTTTATTGAGAATATCCAGAAGGAAAAGAATCATGACAACAGCTGTTTGGGAGTTCAGTGTAACTATCATTATGGTGCTAGAAAAAAACATCTTAATATGTTTGTTCAAGACCTCAGAAGAGAAAGGCTGCCAGTACCACAGGGATACAAAAGTATTTCTTGCCTCAATATTTTAATACTTGGAGTCTTAAGGGGGAACATTTCTACTTGTGAAGAGTGTAAAGCCTTGTGTAAGGAGACTTATAGGCCATACAATGCTCCTCTGGGAAATTAAATATGCAAATAGCCTCTATAGGGAGTAAGAGGATTTGCTACACCAATAGGTCGAAGTAGAATTCCTTTCCTCTTTTTTCTGAAGAGGCTATTTGTATAATTAAATTAAATTCTCAGGGCAGCATTATATAACTTATATGTGGCATAACACCAGATTGGCACTCTCCACAAACAGAAGCATGCCTCCGTAAATCTCATATCAAAAGCCTCACACAGTCAAATCTGACCTCCTGCTTTGCATTGAACAGTGTCTATTTTGTTTTTTCTTGCGGCTAGGCCTGTTTAAAGGGTCAATACTCTAGGGGTCAGTACCCCAATAGGCAGCATTAATGATGGATTGTCCAGTTCTTTTTAAGGCTACCTTCACATTTGCGTTTGCAAGCGCAGCGTTTGTTGCGCATGCGTATACGCAGTTAAAAACGCAGGCGAACGCTGCATATTTTGTCCGCAGACAGATGCGCAAACCTTAATTAAAATGCTGCGTTTGCTTGCGTATGATTGCGTTTTCTGCTTGTGTACGCGTTTTTTGTGCGCATGCGTTCACATCAATACTGTTCACCAGGGAATGGACATAATCACTTTTATAGAGGCTGTTTGTGGTCTCGGATATGGGCGGCACATGGGAGGGACTGCAATTCTGTTTATGATCATGTGTAAAGAGTTGTACGCACGCGTATCAAACGCAGACATCTGCAAGACCTTGCCTACGCTTGCATTCCCATAGACAATAATGCATTGTTCATTCATACGCATGCATACGCATGCATTGTGCATTCATACGCATGCGGATGCTTGCAGATTTATTGACCGCCAAAAAAAGTTCAAAATGTTTCTTATGATGAACAAAAAACCTTTTATATGGGGTATTGGTTCATGTATTGGCTAAGACACTTAAAGTGATCCTAAACCCAGAAACTGACCCCCCCTTATCTTTAGACCTGTCCCTGCACCCCCTCTTATCATTTCTAGCCATCCCTTTTGCAGAAAAAATCGCTTTTGTAAAGTAAGAGAAAAGGTAATAATACTATGTCCTGTGTGAGTTCTCTCTTTCTGTGGAAGCCGCAAATGCCCCGCCTGTCTGCTGCTGCCTGGTAAATATGCACGCCCCTCTCTGCTTGTAAGAGCCTGGACGCGTCATGAAAGGTGCGGGGCTAAATCGCGCCACACAGGACAAAGTATTATTACCTTTTCTCTTACTTTACAAAAGCGATTTTTTCTGCAAAAGGGATGGCTAGAAATGATAAGAGGGGTGCAGGGACAGGTCTAAAGATAAGGGGGGGTCAGTTTCTGGGTTTAGGATCACTTTAAGCTCATGATCCACGTCACGGATTCCCACCCTCATGAATCCTAACAAAATTTCGCTATTCACACTGATACACATGATGCAGAGTGTCTGATAGTTACCCATTGATCTTGCCACCTGACCAAACGGGCCACCCAGCACGATGCATCCGCACCACTGGATGAACAGCGCCCCAAGGGGCCAACCGCACCCCAAAATTACCAAGCATGGGCTTGCTCTACATAAAGGTGCAGGATCAATGGGTAGCTATCAGACGCTCCGCATCATGTGTATCAGTGTGAATAGCGTCCTATGCAAGCCCAATGGCAAGTCACATGTATTGTAGGTAGAGGTGATTTTATCTGCCTGCACCTGGGCTTGCTCTACATAAGGGGGTCTGACTGCATCCTGCCAAGTGCAGTGTTGGTTTTGTATCTGGCTATTAATGATAAGTTTTTTCTGATGCTGCCTTTTATGAGTGGTTTTGTACTATTTTGGTTCCCAAACAGATCACAGTTAAATAAGTGCTTACAGTAAATAAAACACAGTCCGATATTAGTTTAAAGGAAAAATTGACCATACATGACAGGAAATTTTCACCCAGCCTCATAATATCATGCATTCTCTTCCGTCCTTCACCTTATTTAGCTCATTTTCAGTCTTCAATCCAGTCACAGACGTACCCAGGCTGCTTGCATGTAGATATCCTACTATCTTCACCTGTGACCCTATTCCCTTATGTCTCACGGGGACCGTGGGGCTGTGGGATGTCATGGTGACATGACCCTGTTCATAATCCCCTCTTCGGGCAAGCAGTTAAAACGGGAAATTGGAAAAATGAAGAAAAATAAAATATAAAAGCAAAATAAAAGAGGGTCGTGACGCCACCTATGGGATGCAGCCAGTATAGCCGCTGCTGTAGTCGGGACCCCTGGGGATGATGGAAGTAGCAGCGTGGATAGTTCAGCTCTCCACGGGAAGAGCTGGTCCCCAGGGCAACCGTATAGTCTATGGATATGCAGGGCTCGTTGGGGGTGCAGGGTTCAGTGTACAGAAGAACTGACAGACACAAGGGTAACAGTCTCCTTTACTTTTACAGATATAAATAGTTGGTTCTTCCAGGGCACAATTCACAAGCGGTGTTAGGGATCTGGAGCCTGGAAGCAAGTTACGGCTTCCCACACCTGGCAAGTTCTGAGGTCTCTCTGCGGCGCTGTTCTCTGTGAGCCCTGGCTGCTTGAAGCTGTGCTAAGACTCTCTCCTCACTTGTCTATCCTGGCTGTGTAACAGGCGGCTTGAGCCCTTTTTGTTTTACTTCCCCTTTCACTGCGTCTCCTGAGCTCTGTGATGCGGCTGGGTCTCTTGGCCTTTATGGTGGGCAAGCAACTTCGAATCACCCGTCCTCCAGTGTGGGTTGCTGGGCATAAAGTCCCTGGCAACCTTGGACTCTGGTGTTGTTTTACGCTAGGTGCTGAGGCAAGCTGACACCACTCCACTCCTCACACCTTTTCTCCACTTCCTCAGATCCTCACCTAAGGATCACTTACACTGGCTAGTCAGTTTCCTCGGATGGGCCTAGCACGGCTCCCGACAGTAGGATGTCTTCTACAGTCCTTCTAGGAACTGAACTGCCTGACTCTGGCTCCAGACCAGAATTTATTAGGGACCTGCCCTGAACCCGGGTTCTAGAGCTCCTCCTTCTGGCCTGGAGTTGGGAAGGTGTTGTGCGCGTGTGTGTGTTTTACCTGAGGTGGGTGCCTTCCCTTGCTTTCAAGCTTAATATCATGGTAACTGGACGCTGGAGCACCACACTTACATCTCCATCAGTTCCTCTCCCTAGCTATCACCGCTCGCCTAGGTAAAATATTTAATCTTTCTCTGTTATCTGGTATTTTTTTTCCCTCCTTCAAACACACCAGCTGCTGCTCACTATGCTCTGCTCTATCGAGCTCAAGGATACTGCTCTCTCTTGGTTCTTCTCCTACTTCTCTGACCACTCCTTCACTGTAACTTTTGTAGGCTCCTCTCGCTCTCCTCTTTCCTTACTGTTGTGATTTCCTCATGGTTCAGTCATAGATCTCCAGCTCTTCTTTTTATCCATTGATCCTATTGAACAAACCAGCAGCAGATTTGCTTTTCAATACCATCTGTATGCTGATGACACCCAATTATACACCTCTTCTCCTGACATCACCCCTGCATTACTACAAAATACCAGTTATTGTCTGTCTGTTGTCTATAACATCATGTACTCCCTCTACCTTAAACTTAATCAGTTAAATCTACTAATCTCCATAAACCCAATATTGCCATTTCCGTGTGTGGTTTCACCATTACTCCCCAGCAGCACGCTTGCTGTCTTGGGGTTATAATTGACTCAGGTATTTCTTTCACTTCCTACATCCAATCACTCACTTGCGTATGTCACCTACATCTCAAAAACATCTCTAGAATTCAAACTTTTCTTACCATTGCTTCAGTAAAAACTTAATTTTACTCTAATTCATTCTCATCTGGATTATTGCAAATCTCTACTAACCGGTCTCCTTCTTACCAAACTATCCCCTCTTCAATCCTTCCTAAATGCAGCAGCTATTTATTGTTATTAATATTATTTATTATTATAGCTCCATTAATTTCATGGCGCTTTACATGTGGAAGGGGTATACAAAGGCTAGTACAAGGTACATGTACAACAAATGGCATACAGGTACAGAAGGAGAGAGCACGCTGTCCGCAAGGGCTCACAATCTACATGGGGAAGGATTATGATACATTAGGAAAGGGTAGAGTTGATCATGCGGTGGTTTCTTGGACCGAGGCTCAAAGCAGGTTGTAGACTTGTTGGAAGAGGTGAGTCTTCAGGTTTCTTATGAAGGTTTTCAGAGTAGGTGAGAGTCTGATATGTTGGGGTAGAGAGTTCCAGGGTATAGCGGATGCACGGGAGAAGTCTTGTATTCGGTTGTGGGAAGAAGAGATAAGGGGGAGCAGAGGAGTAGATCGTGAGTGGAGCCCAGGTTGCGTGAGGGTAGGTAGGATCATATTCTACTTCAACTTCTACACTGGTGCTTCTACCCTGTGCCAGTCATTGCACTGGTTACCCATCCACTCCACAGTACAATAGAAACTTATCACTCTCACCCACAAAGCACTCCACACTTCTGAACCGCCCTACATCTCCTCCCTCAGCTCTGTCTGTCACTCTACTCATGCCCTCCGTTCTGCTAATGAAGTAAGACTGATGTAATATACTGTATTATTACTCAGGGATCTATTAGCAAATGGAAATACAGACACACTGAAACTGAGTTGAAGGTGAACAACTCTTGTAATTAACACATGTGGCAGATAAAATGTGAAGTGCAGCGAATTAACAAGTTCATCAAACAGGAATAACTGAAAGTCTTTAGAAACAGTTCTAGCACAAAAGCATAAATAAGGAAGCCTCAGAAATAATCCTCACAGGGAGAAATCGATAGAGAAAAAAGTCTTATAGCAATATAGACCCAGAGGCCTGGGAATGGAAGTCCATAGAAATACAAGTTCAAAACTCAATAGTACAGAGCAGTTGAAGAATGTCCCAAATGTTCCAAATGTCTAGAGCACTGCATTTTCATAATAAACTACTGTAAATGCTAGCAGAGTACACTGGGCTTACATGTAACAGAACTGGAGAAATGTAAGGGAAGACAGCACTGGCAGCTTGGAGCAGACAAGAAGCTGGATACAGGTGAGATTGCAGGTGTGGCACCCTGGCACCTGTTGGGCACCACAGAAATCCTTAGAGCACAAATGGAGTAAGTAACAGCAAAGCAAAACCCACAAACACAACAACACTTAGAACACCTGGTTTCACCCCGAGCCTCTAGGGGGAGCTCCACTGGTGACTTTGAACCAGTTCCCCCTATAAATAGAGTCTTGGAGGGAGAAACTGCAGAGTGTGGTAGACGCTACAAGAGCTGCCAGCCTGTGTGAAACCTCCACCCTATGAGGAACGCACTAGGCCCAATCAGCCTGTTAGCAAGTGGAGGTCCCTGCAATTGGGACAAGAGGAAGAAGGAGATCACCTCTCAGGAACACAGAGTTATTCCGACTCTCTCCTTAACAACCGGTTACTGGAACCGAAGCTGTGAGAGCCACCAAGCCATCACAGAGAACCAGCATACTTCACAGGGAGTCTAGCCCCTGTTCCACCTGTCGCACCTACCAACGAGAGCCCAGGGAAGAAGGTAGAATTATCATCACCCTTTTACAGTGCCCTCAGTGCTGACAATCAGGTGAAATCCGTTCTATTGAACAAACTGCCCACTGGATTCCACATCCACCCGACCTTAGCACCAGAACTAGAGAAAGGAAGCCTAACACTGCTTGCTGTGAAACTCCAGAAGTGCCAACTTCACTATCCCGGTCCGAGTGTACCTGATCACCAACCAGTAAAGGTACCTAAAAGAGACTTTGTGTGGTTGTACATTACTCCTGGATTCAGCGCGCAGCATCCCGCAGCTGCCTCACAACATCTTGCGCAGCCCCCGGCTCCGGGGATTCCCGCTCATCCTGTGGGGAGCGTTCCATCTCGCTGTATAACATCCCCCGGAGACCCGAACAGCACTGGTAAAGTTACCAGAACACCCGCAGGTGGCGTCACGAAGACAAATCACCCCTACTGTTCCGCCATTCCCCTATTGATCTGAACCACCGGGCCTACACCACCGCAGGCGCGGTTCCGTGACTGGAGGAGAGACAACGCCCACTACGTGTACCCCCGGCCACGGTGAGTCAGAATTTGGCGTCACGAACAGGATACGAGCAGGCCCATTATGACGGGTATTTTGTGCTATTTATTGACTGTAAATATCGAACTGTACATTTGGTCCGCCATTGCTGCGCAAAAAGGCGGGAAAAGAAGGGGCGTGACTGTGCAGAGGGCGCGAAGATTGGCCCCGCCCCCACGCTCTGACGACTTCCTCCGTACGCAGCAGGAACCAGAAACTCCCGTGGTGCCTCACTCCTCACCGCGAGGCCGACACTTCCGTTTGAAACCGAGGGAAAGGCTACGCTTAACTAAGGGGGAGCGACCATGAGTAACCCGGCTCCCGATCACGCGGTGCCCCCGCTAGACCAAGCGGCACCTCTTGATGGACAGCAACCAGTTAGCGGTATGCTACCGCAACCCGCTCCGATTATGCCGATGTCTCTACCCTACGTTCCTAGTGCGACCTGGTTACCTAAATACAGCGGTGTACCCAGTACCTTGGAGAACTTCCAGAGGAAGATATGCCAGGCGCTGGACATGTACCCGATGACAGGTAAGCAAAGAGCTTCAGTTATTATGGGACAGTTAACCAGTGCAGCTGAACTGCGGAGCCGCAGCTGGCCTGTAGAAACTCAGGAATCTGTGGAGCAGATATTCGCTAGATTAACCCGGGTCTTTGAGCGCCATACCGAAGCTGAACTAAGACTGTCATTCTATCGTTGTAACCAAGGGGCACAAGAAAGTGTCCTTGATTATTCACTGCGCTTACAAGAAGCATACAGACTGTTAAAACAAGTTGATCCTGATGGTGTCCGAGATGAGAACAAAGCGTTAATTGGACAATTTATTGTGGGCCTTAAACTGTCTGAGGATAGAAAGCAAGCAAGCTGGTGGTCCATACAAAATCCAGGCGCAGAGTTTGACACCTTGAGAGACTTAACAGTTTGGGGACAACGACTCGCTGAAGTACCTGATCCCGCTTCACAGCAGCAGCAGTACACTGACACCCCTTCCGTGCCGGCAGCAGCATCTCCAATCCCTGCGATTCAGTCCAGCGCACAGACTGTAACACCTGACCGGTTTGATCAACTGTGTGCTAATGTCAAGCAGCTGATGAAAGACGTGGCCAAGCTACAAGCTGGGAGAAGACCCAAGACAGATGCAAGGCCATCGGACAAGATTCAACTCGCCGACAGCCCTGACGACGTCCCGTGGATGAGGAGAAAGACACAGCCATCGCGAGGAAAACCTGCAGACCGCCGCAGTCCTGACAGACGCCGCAACAGTCAGCAGAACGACCTAGGAGGACGCAATCTGCAATCCCGTCCTTTAAACAAGCGACCCCTGGGCGAGAAGGGCCAACCCCAGGCGTAGACTGTCCAGGCCCTACGTCAAGCTGGGAACACAAGTATGTGGGAGACTGTCCATACTTACCAATCGTCATCGATGGCATCGCTATATCCGTCTTGATAGACACTGGAACCCAGGTGACATCCATCCCCAGTACCCTTTACAAGCAGTTCTGGCCAGATGTTAAGCTAGAACCCCCTAACCCCGAGATGAACCTTGAAGCCACTAATGGTATACCGGTTACCATAGAGGGACAGTGGGAAGCTACAGTAAAGGTGGGGAGGGTGCAGTTGAAAAACCAGGGTATCTTAGTGGTCCAGGATAAGCCTAACCACAAGGATCCATATGTCATATTGGGTACCAATGTCTTTATCAAATGCCTCGATGAAGTGTTGTTTTTACTCCAACAGAGTGCTGAAGCCGGTAAACCCCGAGAAAAGAGAGCTATCCAAAAGCAGATCAGAGCTCTGGTGTATCAACAACAGGTAACATTGTCAAATGGTGAAATTGGCAGAGTAAGGGTCACAGATCCCATTCCAATTGTGGTACCACCCAGAAGTGAAATGATGATCTGGTGTCGAGCAGCCATAGGCCTCAGAGGGCAGGACTACCAAGCTGTAGTAGAACCTGTAATGTCCGATAGTAGTCCTACGCTCTTGACAGCCAGAGGGTTAGTCGACGTAAGAAAGGGGAGAGTCCCCGTACGAATATTAAATTATGGTGACGACGAAGTCAAACTGCCAAGATATGCAGCTGTCGCAAAATTGTACCAAGTAAAAGATGATGCTGTGATTGATGTAAAATCCTCAAGCCAAACAGTCACTGATGAACCCCCTCACTCCAAAGATCAGTTAGAGAAATGGTGTCAGGAGCTCAGTGTAGGAACTGACAATACACCCTCTCACCAGAAAAATGGAGTATACCGGGTAGTTCGGGAGTATGAGCAAGTGTTCAGCAAACACCCACTTGACTTTGGGAGGATTAAAGGGGTACAACATCATATCCCCACAAACAACCATGCACCTATCAAAGAAAGGTACAGGCCTATACCACCCACTCACTACCAGAAAGCAAAAGAGATGCTTCAGGACATGAAAAATGCAGGAGTCATTAGGGATAGCTGTAGTCCCTGGGCTGCACCACTAGTCCTGGTTAAAAAGAAAGATGGTAGTATAAGGATGTGCGTAGACTATAGGCAAATCAACAAAGTCACACACAACAAGGATGCATACCCGTTACCACGCATAGAAGAGTCACTAGCTGCACTCATATCTGCCAACTACTTCTCCACATTAGATCTTACTAGTGGGTACTGGCAGGTTGCCGTTGCAGAGGAGGATCGTGAGAAGACAGCCTTCACGACTCCCATGGGCTTATGCGAGTTCAACAGTATGCCATTCGGTTTGTGCAATGCCCCAGGAACATTTCAGAGACTTATGGAGTGCTGTTTGGGCCACAAGAACTTTGAGACTGTCTTGTTATACCTTGATGATGTCATTGTCTACTCTCAGACCTATGAAGATCACCTCCAACACCTAAGTGAAGTGTTCGAGTCACTGTCCAAGTACGGGATGAAACTGAATCCGTCCAAGTGCCACCTGCTGAAACCCAAGGTCCAATACCTAGGACATGTGGTCAGCGCCGAAGGCGTAGCACCGGATCCGGACAAAGTCACCGTAATCAAGGACTGGCCAGCACCAACCAACCACAAAGAGGTACGTCAATTTCTAGGACTGGTCGGGTACTACCGACGCTTCATCAAAGGCTATACCAAGATAGCCGCACCCATGCAAGATCTCTTGGTAGGTCAATCCAAAAATGGCAAGATCAGGGGACCCCCATTCCACTGGGGCCCAGAGCAGGACAAATCATTCCAAACGCTGAAAGATGCTTTGACCGGAGAAGAAATCCTGGCCTACCCTGACTACAATCTACTGTTTTTATTGTACATCGATGCAAGCAATGAAGGTCTAGGAGCAGTCCTATCTCAACGTCAGCAGGGCAAGGAGAAGGTGATAGCCTACGCCAGCAGAAAGCTCCGTCCCACAGAAAGGAACCCGGAGAATTACAGCTCCTTCAAGCTGGAGTTCCTGGCCCTGGTCTGGGCGATCACAGAGCGTTTCAAACATTACCTGGCCTCCGCCCCGTTCACAGCTTTCACGGATAACAACCCTCTAACACACTTAGAGACTGCAAAGCTGGGACCCCTAGAACAGCGTTGGGTAGCAAGACGCGCTAACTACGACTTCACTGTAAAGTACGGGCAAGTCACAAGAACGGCAATGCTGATGCCCTGTCACGAATGCCTAATCTTCCTGAAGAGGGAGAAGACATAGATGACCTGGAAGAAAATTGAACTACCTGCTTTCCACCGTTCCGGTACAGCAACATATCATCAGAGAAACCAGACACGTGTAGAGAGGACCGTGAACCCGTTACCTCACCATGACTGGAAGGAGGCTCAGGCCAACGACCCAGATGTCAACCTGGTAAGGGATCTGATCACTCAAGAACACGCCAACATGGACTCTGATGCCTCGCCGAATGCTAAACGCCTGTGGAAGGAGAAAGGAAGGTTGTTCGTCTACCAAGGTAAACTATGCAGAAGATTCCTCAATCCAAGAACCCATGAACTAATCTGGCAGATTGTAGTTCCCAAGACTGAAGTCCAAATGATCCTTGAAGCATACCATGATGATGCCGGACATTTTGGATGGAAGAAGCTGGAGAGACTCCTAAAGGATCGGTTCTACTGGGTCGGGATGCGAGGCTCCATTGACAAATGGTGTAAAAACTGTGGACCATGTCACCTTCGAAGGAAAGACCATCTAACTCAGAAAGCTCCGTTGCAGCCAATTGTTACCACCAAACCTCTTGAAATAGTTGCTCTCGACCACGTGAAGCTTACCCCAAGTCGAACCGGGTACACCTACGCTCTCACCATCGTCGATCACTACTCAAGATTCCTGGTAGTCGTTCCAGTTAAGGATTTAACTGCTGAGGTAGCAGCCAAAGCATTCCAGAGTTACTTCTGTCGCCCCCATGGGTATCCAGACCAAGTCTTAACTGACCAAGGGCCAGCCTTCGAATCAGCTCTGTTCCAAGAATTCTTAGGGCTGTATGGGTGTAAGAAAATCCGCACAACACCTTATCATCCTCAGACGAACGGTTTATGTGAGAAGATGAACCACATAGTCATTGACATGCTCAAGACCTTACCAGTTGAAGAGAGAAATCAATGGCCAGAGAAACTTTCAGATCTCGTGGACATCTACAACCACATACCTGTCAGTTCGACAAATTACACACCTGCTTACTTGATGAGAGCAAGACCAGGTAAACTGCCTATTGATTTGCAGATGGGAACCATCGAACCCACAGAAGATTCTTCTGATGAAGACTGGGTCAGCCAACGCCAAGAAAAGTACAGGAAGGTACAAGAAAGCGTGGAAAGGAACCTTGAAATCAGTAGAACCAAACAAGAAAAAGACTTTAACAAGCACGCCTCAGCTGAACCATTAGCTTTAGGAGACGTAGTGCTAAAAAGAAAGCGAAAAACTAACAAATTGGATAACAGTTGGGAATCTATACCCTACACCGTTATGCCGTCACACTATGACAACTCAAAAACTTGTATTATCAGTAAAGACAATGGGAATACTATTGCAACTGTCTCAAGGGATCATTTGAAGAAATGTCCGCCACAGTTAATCCCACAAGCAACCAGTTACCCTACTGTAACTAAAGATGAAGAAACTAAAGAAAATCTAGTCCTTACAGACATTGGATATTTACCAGCTGACTGGCCACAAATAGGTGAAGCATTCCTCATACCAGTTATGCATTTCTACCAACCTGTCGAAGATCAGCCAAAACCAAATCCAATCCAACAAGTCCAACAAGAACAAGTCCAAGTGCAAGAATTGCAGCCTGTTATCATGGAACCTGAGATTCCTGTAATCGGTCAGCCTGCTAGTCCCACAGTAAGAGAAGCCATTCCTACTCAACTACCTACAGAGGTTAGTCCAGTTGATAGACTCCGCACTTACTATGGTCTACCACAAAGCAGACATAGAGAATTAAGAACCACTTCGTACACTACACCAACAGCTTTGGAAACACCCACACTACGCAGATCCACACGTAGTACCTTAGGTCAACCCCCACACAAACTTGGAGAATGGGTTTAAAAATGTAGTGGAAAAACGTAACCTGTAAGTGTTGTAAATATTAACCAGTTTTCAAAACCTGTAAAAAGTAGTGTACAGAAGGGTGGAGGAACTGGGCTCTGTCCCAAGTATACTAAGTTGGGGACAGAAAGCGCCTGGTAAGGTATAGAAGGTTAGTACCGGCCTCCCAAGCAGAGACACCCGTAGGGAATGTAAAAAGTTTAAATATCCCTGGACTTTACCTTTTTCCTTTTTCATAAACTTTGAACAATTGTCACAGGACTTGTGTGACCACTAACTTTACCTTTTCCAGCCTGCGGCAGATGGACTAGTGCCGTATGGACTGCTTTTCACCTTTTGCATATTTTTCACTTCCTTTTCAGTGATTTTTGTGTTTTCTTTAAGACTCTGTAAATTGAATGTTATAAAATGCTTAGTGTTAAGTTGTAAAAAGAACTTTTTGCTCAGCCGGGAGAACTGAGGTTAACTAAGGGGGAATGTGGCACCCTGGCACCTGTTGGGCACCACAGAAATCCTTAGAGCACAAATGGAGTAAGTAACAGCAAAGCAAAACCCACAAACACAACAACACTTAGAACACCTGGTTTCACCCCGAGCCTCTAGGGGGAGCTCCACTGGTGACTTTGAACCAGTTCCCCCTATAAATAGAGTCTTGGAGGGAGAAACTGCAGAGTGTGGTAGACGCTACAAGAGCTGCCAGCCTGTGTGAAACCTCCACCCTATGAGGAACGCACTAGGCCCAATCAGCCTGTTAGCAAGTGGAGGTCCCTGCAATTGGGACAAGAGGAAGAAGGAGATCACCTCTCAGGAACACAGAGTTATTCCGACTCTCTCCTTAACAACCGGTTACTGGAACCGAAGCTGTGAGAGCCACCAAGCCATCACAGAGAACCAGCATACTTCACAGGGAGTCTAGCCCCTGTTCCACCTGTCGCACCTACCAACGAGAGCCCAGGGAAGAAGGTAGAATTATCATCACCCTTTTACAGTGCCCTCAGTGCTGACAATCAGGTGAAATCCGTTCTATTGAACAAACTGCCCACTGGATTCCACATCCACCCGACCTTAGCACCAGAACTAGAGAAAGGAAGCCTAACACTGCTTGCTGTGAAACTCCAGAAGTGCCAACTTCACTATCCCGGTCCGAGTGTACCTGATCACCAACCAGTAAAGGTACCTAAAAGAGACTTTGTGTGGTTGTACATTACTCCTGGATTCAGCGCGCAGCATCCCGCAGCTGCCTCACAACATCTTGCGCAGCCCCCGGCTCCGGGGATTCCCGCTCATCCTGTGGGGAGCGTTCCATCTCGCTGTATAACATCCCCCGGAGACCCGAACAGCACTGGTAAAGTTACCAGAACACCCGCAGGTGGCGTCACGAAGACAAATCACCCCTACTGTTCCGCCATTCCCCTATTGATCTGAACCACCGGGCCTACACCACCGCAGGCGCGGTTCCGTGACTGGAGGAGAGACAACGCCCGCTACGTGTACCCCCGGCCACGGTGAGTCACAGGAATCCAACTGCAGTCGCTGGAAAAGCCGAAGTGGATCAGCATAGAGCGGAGGAGACTGGTAAAGCAGTAGGTAGACTGGAATTCTCACTGAGTACTTGAGCATGGCTAGAGGGTAGGCTGAGGTTTATAAAGGCAGAGAGGAGTATCACATGAACAACAGCAAAGTAGCGGACACCATCTTGATAGGGGGCAAGACACACAGAATGTCAAAAAAAGATCAAAAGTCCTAACAACTGTCATCCTCTGTAATCTGAACCTCCCACTCCGATCATCAAGGCTTCTCGTGAGCTGCGCCAATTCTCTTGAACATACTACCAAGAACAAATCAATTAATTCACATTACTCACAGTTTAAAGCGGGCCCTAAAAGTGCATTGCTTTAGACCAGCTTTAGTGATGAGCGAGTACTAAAATGCTCGGGTGCTCGAAGCTCGGGCCGAGCATCCCGAGATACTCGTGTACTCGGCCCGAGTACCGAGCCCAATGTTATCCTATGGGAGACACGAGTATTTTTATGAAATGACTGCCGGCAGCATGTAGAAACCCTAAAAACGTCACAAAAGTCTCAGAAGAGTGCTCAAATGACATGGCAAAACCATGGAGAAGACCCCTGGAAGCATTTCTCACTCAAAAGTCACAGCTGTGAACAATCTTGTCCGAGTTTCACGCCAATTTTACGGAGTCACCAGAAAACCTTCCAAAATGATACCAAAATGAATATTTAGGGTGGAAATGTTAAGGGCACATACCCAATAGTGAGATACAGCTGGTGTATGTTACTTTTTGTGATTACATGAAAGATTTTACGTGAAAACATTGTGCGGCACTCCGATGTCCCTGAGAAGAGACGTACATGAAGGCCTCTTGACATAATGTGCCCATTTTGAGGAACTGGGTCTATTGTAGTATTTTCCTTTGCCAGGGCAGTCCTAAATTTGGAGGTTCACCAATGCCCCTGGATAGAGACGTGCATGAGGGCCTGTAAACCTGAAGTGGGTGTATTGTAGTATAGCCCTTTGGCCAGGGCAGCCAAAAATTGGAAGGCTCCACATTGTCCCAGGATAGAGACGTGCAGGAGGGCCTGTAAACCTCAAGTGGGTGTATTGTAGTATAGCCCTTTGGCCAGGGCAGCCAAAAATTGGGAGGCTCCACATTGTCCCAGGATAGAGACATGCAGTAGGGCCTGTAAACCTCAAGTGGGTGTATTGTAGTATAGCCCTTTGGCAGGGCAGCCAAAAATTGGGAGGTTCAACAATGACCCATGCATACAGACATGCAGTAGGGCCTGTAAACCTCAAGTGGGTGTATTGTAGTATAGCCCTTTGGCAGGGCAGCCAAAAATTGGGAGGCTCCACATTGTCCCTGGATAGAGACGTGCATGAGGGCCTCAAAACATTTTTCCCATTGAAAAGGAGCGGGTCTCCTGTCGTTGTAATGCCCATTCTAAAAGAATGGGCGAAAAAATTTACCACTGGGGGTATACCTCAAACAACAGCCTAACTATTGTAACGGTCATCATGGTGGCTCATGAGGAGAAGGAGGAGCTGTCCAGCGATTAGCCAAAGTCCAGAAGTGTGTACCCATGGGTGAGTGGAGGTACATGGCAAATTCCCATAACAAAATTTAAATTCAGTTGTCATTTGTTGGTGGTGTGGTGAAGTCTGACCCAATCCAACCCTTGTTCATCTTGATCAGAGTCAGCCTGTCAGCATTTTCAGTTGACAGGCGGGTGTGTTTATCAGTAATGATTCCACGTGCGGCACTGAAAACACGCTCTGACAATACACTAGCGGCAGGGCAGGCCAGGACTTCCAAGGCGTAGAGAGCCAATTCATGCCACGTGTCCAGCTTGGAGACCCAATAATTGAATGGCACAGAGGAATCTCGCAGTACAGTTGTTCGATCTGCAAGGTACTCCTTCAGCATCTGGCCAAGCTTAGCATTTCTTGTGGCACTACCCCGCACCTCAGGGGCTGTGGTACGTGAGGGGCTGAGAAAACTGTCCCACATCGTAAAGACTGTTCCCCTACCTCTGGCGGATTGGACTTGTGCCCCTCTCGGCCGTACGCCTTGGTTGTCCACCGATTCCTGACCTATGCCGCTAGCGTTTTGTGAGGGGAATGATTTGCCTACTTCCGTAACTATGGCCTTCTGGAACTGTTGCATTTTGGCTGACCTCTCCGCCTCAGGAATGAGAGACATAAAGTTCTCCTTGTAGCGTGGGTCTAACAGTGTTACCAACCAGTACTGATTGTCGGCCAAGATGTTCTGAACGCGAGGGTCACGAGCCAGGCAGCTTACCATAAAGTCAGCCATGTGCGCCAGACTCTTAACAGCCATCACTTCAGTATCCAGACCAACACGATGACTGAACATGCTGTCCTCCTCCTCCTCCTCATCTCCCCTGTCCTCTGGCCAGCCACGCTGAATCGAGGGTATGACTGGTGTGCATGTCATATCCTCAATTTGGCCAGAGAGTTGCTCCATGTCTTCATCCTCCTCCTCCTCGTCATAGTCCTTCACTGCACGTTGTGATGAGATGAGGCTGGGCTGTGTGTTTTCACTCACACCCACTACTGTTTCTTGCTCCAAGTCATCGCGCTCGGCCTGCAATGCATCCTCTTTGTTTTTCAGCAGAGACCGTTTTAGAAGGCAGAGTAGTGGTATGGTGACGCTAATAATGGCGTCATCGCCGCTCACCATCTTGGTGGAGTCCTCAAAGTTTTGGAGGACGGTACATAGGTCCGACATCCATCTCCAATCCTCAGGTGTTATGTGTGGAGTTTGACCTATTTCCCGACGGCTTAGGTGATGCAGGTAGTCCACAACTGCCCTCTTCTGCTCACATATCCTGACCAACATGTGCAGAGTTGAATTCCAACGCGTGGGGACATCACACACCAGTCTGTGGGCCAGAAGACGCAAACGGCGCTGAAAGCCGGCAAGGCCAGCTGAAGCAGCAGGTGACTTGCGAAAATGTGCAGACAGACGGCGAACTTTTACCAGCAGTTCAGACAGCTCTGGGTATGACTTTACAAACCTCTGAACCACCACGTTGAGCACATGGGCCACGCATGGAACATGCGTCAGCTGGCCTCGCCTCAAAGCTGCCACCAGGTTCCGGCCATTGTCACACACGACCTTTCCTGGCTTTCGGTTCAGAGGTGTGAGCCAGTGATCTGCCTGCTGTTTCAGAGCTGTCCACACCTCTTCTGCATTGTGGGGTTTATCACCTATGCAGACTAGCTTCAGCACAGCCTGTTGCCGCTTTGCAGAGGCAGTGCTGCAGTGCTTCCAGCTTGGGACTGGTGTGGAGGGTACAGTGGATGAGGATGCGCAGGAGGAGGAGGCTGAAGAGCATGACATTCCGGAGCCAACGCCCTTGCCAACGCCCTTGCGCATTTTGCCTGTATACAGCGACAACTGTCTGGTGACTGTTGAGGTCACAGGAGATTAGGATTTTAGTCCCTAGCCTGTATCAAGGTAGTAAGTACACCAGTCTGGTGACTGTAATGGTCACAGGAGATTAGGATTTTAGTCCCTAACCTGTATCAAGGTAGTAAGTACACCAGTCTGGTGACTGTAATGGTCACAGGAGATTAGGATTTTAGTCCCTAACCTGTATCAAGGTAGTAAGTACACCAGTCTAGTGACTGTAATGTTCACAGGAGATTAGGATTTTAGTCCCTAACCTGTATCAAGGTAGTAAGTACACCAGTCTGGTGACTGTAATGGTCACAGGAGATTAGGATTTTAGTCCCTAACCTGTATCAAGGTAGTAAGTACACCAGTCTGGTGACTGTAATGGTCACAGGAGATTAGGATTTTAGTCCCTAACCTGTATTAAGGTAGTAAGTACACCAGTCTGTGACTGGAATGGTCACAGGAGATTAGGATTATAGTCCCTAACCTGTATTAAGGTAGTACGTACACCAGTCTGGTGACTGTAATGGTCACAGGAGATTAGGATTTTAGTCCCTAACCTGTATCAAGGTAGTAAGTACACCAGTCTGGTGACTGTAATGGTCACAGGAGATTAGGATTTTAGTCCCTAACCTGTATTAAGGTAGTAAGTACACCAGTCTGGTGACTGTAATGGTCACAGGAGATTAGGATTTTAGTCCCTAACCTGTATCAAGGTAGTAAGTACAACAGTCTGGTGAATGTAATGGTCACATGAGATTAGGATTTTAGTCCCTAACCTGTATCAAGGTAGTAAGTACACCAGTCTGGTGACTGTAATGGTCACAGGAGAGTAGGATTTTAGTCCCTAACCTGTATTAAGGTAGTAAGTACACCGGTCTGGTGACTGTAATGGTCACAGGAGATTTGGATTTTAGTCCCTAACCTGGATCAAGGTAGTAAGTTCAACAGTCTGGTGACTGTTATGGTCACAGAAAAGCTTGGATACCGATCTGTATCACCCTGCCTATATCCTCCTAGATTAGTCCTGAGAAGGACTGTTGTGGTCAGCAGCAGTTTGCAGCCCTGCTTCGGATCTACCTATGAGGGCCGCAAATCTGTCCCTAAGCAGCAGCAGACACTCTCCCTACACTCACTGTCTGGATGCCTGTGTGCAGAGCACAGCGCGGCCGGGTCTTATAAAGGCTCGGTCACGCTGTGCAGGCAGGCCAATCACTGCAATGCCACAACTAACAGGGCTGTGGCATTGCAGTGGTCTGCCAGCCAATCCCTGCATGTGGGCTGGCTCTCAAAAGAGCGTCAACATGCAGAGATGACGACCACGAGCACAGCACGAGTATCGCGAGATTACTCGGTGCTCGCCGAGTAGCCCGAGTACAGTGATACTCGTGCGAGTACCGAGTAGTGGCGAGCATGCTCGCTCATCACTAACCAGCTTACCACCTCAACCAACTTATCTAACTATTCCCATTCTGCCATTACAAAATTTTCTTCCAAATATGGCCCCTGGTATCATCAGTATGCATAACCTCCATGCACTTAATAGCTCTCTATATCTGTACTTGTACAGATCCTGACTGGTGAACTGTTCATGCAGCATTTTTTGAATTCCTTATTTATTATATTGATGGCTGGACCATATATGACAAGGGCACCACTGTGTTACATCATATCCTCAACACTAAAGATATTAGAAGTGTAATTTCAAGATCTGTCTATAGATTATGTAGCAGTACGGGTGACTGACTTTTTTTCTTTATCTGTTAATAGACTTACTAGCTGGGAGCCCGATGCACATGCATCGGGATTCTAGTACGTCGAGTCTCTGACTCGCAATGCCCGTTGCGCGGGCATTGCGAGTCGACTTAGAAGTGCTCGCAATGGCCGCTTCGCGGCCAATGCTTCGCGCGTATCCACATGACCACGCCGGCTCGCATTGCGAGTCGACTTAGAAGTGCTCGCAATGGCCGCTTCGCGGCCAATGCTTCGCGCGTATCCACATGACCACGCCGACTCGCAATGGCCGCTTCGCGGCCAATGCTTCGCGCGTATCCACATGACCACGCCGGGGGCAAAAAAGCTATTCACAATTATATAATAGACTAGATGGGTGCCCGATGCACAATGCATCGGGATTCTAGCCGAGCGAGTCTCTGACTCGCAATGGCCGCTTCGCGGCCAATGCTTCGCGCTGCTAAGGCGACTCGCCATGCCCGCTGCGCGGGCATAGCGAGTCGCCTTAGAACTGCTCGCAATGGACGCTTCGCGGCCAATGCTTCGCGGTGCTAAGGCGACTCGCCATGCCCGCTGCGCGGGCATAGCGAGTCGCCTTACAACTGCTCGCATTGGCCGCTGCGCGGCCAATGCATTTTTCGTATCCACATGACCACGCTGACTCGCAGCGAGTGCGGTCTCAAAAGGGGCACTCGCTGCATTCGTGATTATATAATAGATAGTCTAGTTTGGGATTTTTCCAAATATAATCCTCCATTTGCCCATTGCAGTTTCCAAATAGTTTTAGAAATCCTATCTGAGAGGAGATATTTTGTCAAATTGATCCACAAGAAAAGTTAAGTTATCATCAATAACTATGATTGGATAAAACGATGTAGGGGTGAAAACTGTTTGAAAGACTGTTTTTTTAGGATGATGGCTACTGTCTGTAGGATGCATAGAATGGAATGGCCTGAGAGTTGATTGTACAAGAAGCTTTCATGTAGTTGATAGAGTTTTGTTGAGCAGTAATTGGACGTGCTGTACATTACCGGTCATATAAACCCCACTTCCTCAAATGACTCTAGAGCATTTTTATGAACTTTTCCTAAATATGATATTATAAGGTTTTAGAACGAACTTTATTAAATACAAATGCTGGGGGTTGTCTGTTCTCCATTTCCTTGGGGAACAATATCATTACATAATGTGGTTGAATAATGCAGGATGAATGGTGTGAGAGAACAGCACTGCAAACCCACACCAATGTTTTAATATGATAATTCACAGAAGGAAATCAAACTAGGCCATGCAAGGCATTGAATACCAATTATTCACTTATCAGCTCAGCTGGACTTCAAGCTTACTGTTACTCAGCAGCATTTTTGTGCCTGACTAGTTAATGCAGCTAAGAGACAGGATTGATGTAGGGAAACATACATAACTCTCATTTTCAGAGCTAAAGCAGGACCTGGAGAAATCCCTGAAGGATGTCACTTTCAATCTTCTTCCACCAGCATAATGCTGCATTGCAGTTATCAAGCAGCAGACCCTCTCATTGGCATATACTCTGGATTTGCAGCAGAGCAGATTAATGATCTCAGATTATTACACATTTTATTTCCCTACAACAAATTGTATTATTACTGTATTTCATAAATAATATTTGATGTGCTTCCTTTCATAATCTTTTATATACATAGTTTAAAGCATTGCAGGGTATACTAGTTAATATACAATACTATGACCTCACTGGACTTAAGTGAATTGTTCTCATATGTGAACAAATTGGATACATTTTCATCAGTGTTTTGGATCAGTTTTTTTACAGTTTGATCAGTCTCAGTTTTTCAATCAAAGTTTCATCAGTTTTTCTCATGAGAAGAAGTGAGGAGAATTCTCAAGTTTCTTCTAACCACACAGCAGTAAACTGCAGCTAGTGTAAAGTGGTTGTCCTGTTTGAGGTAGTTGTCTATTGCATCCTATTACACTATATGAAGATGGAAGTCCTGGCTTGGGAGTGTGATGTTACACTACGGAGCCAGGCGATATGCCTTTGCAGGTCGCATGTTGCCGATTGTTTTGTCCAGCAAGAACCAAATTGCAAACAGTTCATTGAGAGACTACAATTTACTTAAAAACCTAGTTTTAGATAAACTTGAATAAAACAATGTACATTGAATAGTGAGCACAAGTCTTCTTGTACATTTAATTGTCACAGAGCATTACTTCAGCTGTTCCAACCTCCATAAGTCCTTTCCTGGCCAACACTACCCAGCCTAGTACTTCATCACAGTCCTTGGAAGTCATTCTCCTCCTCCAGCGATTCCACATCTTTTCCTCTAAAGGTACCTTCACACGTCGCAATATCGCCTGGGGATATGAGGCGATCTAACGTTCGTGTGCACGTTTTTCATGGTCGCCTCAGATCGCCGATGGCGGCCTCACACGCCGCAATTGCGCCCTGAAAGTAAGCCGATGTGTCACTCCGGAAATCGCCTCACATACAGCGGAAGCAATCCTGCATAATCCCATCCCTGGTTCACACGCCACAATCCAAAGGCAATGCGGGCGTACATGTTCAGCGCGGCGAAGAGATAGGCGTGCCGCAGTGGTTTACACCGTGCCCCTTAAGCGCTCATTGGACAACGCAACAGCGTTCCGATTGGTCAGCCTGCTCTTGAAGGCTGGCTAATACATGACGCCATTGCCATTGTGTGGTGCTGGACGGACAGCTCATCAAATATGGCGCGGTGTCAATTGAAAGCCAATGGGAACACAGTAGCCCACACCAATCAGTTCACACGGACTACAGAACGGTTGAGGCACACCTACGGGAAATCATAGGCGACGCTGATTCCATCACTATCGCCCTATCACACGCCACAACAATGAAATATCGTCTTCATGATTGCAGCTGATTTCAGAGCAGTGATCAGGAATCAGGCGACAGGCGAGATGCGATTTATCGCCGCAAAATTCCCCAATCACACGCCGCAACTGTGAGGCAATTTCACGGCGATTGCTCTGGGGCGACATATCGCTTTTAGGATTCCCAGGCAATATTACGGCGTGTGAAGGTACCTTTAAAGGAATGTTGTCAATATGGTTGGACAGAGCTACTTATGATGCTTAGGGGACATCTGCTCAAGACACTCACTTTGTGCCTTGTTCAGCAATGTTTTGTCCCTGGACCCGTCTCTCCTGGTCACTTGTTTCTTTGGTCAGTGCGCTGACCAGACACCACTAGATAACTCAGTGTCATAGTTATATCCTTCTCTTTTTCAGCTGTTCTTGCTTTTTCTCAATCATGCTATCCTCTGTAATGGTCTCCCTCCCTTCATAACACCCATATCATGCAGCATTGCTGCTACTCAGACCTGAGGTCTGTCTCTGTCACAGGCTGGGCCCTATTGATATTCTAACAGAACTGTAAACTGTCTCTTTTCCTGTACACTAGCACCTCCTCTATGGGCCAATCTCTCTCAATGTTTCTTCATCTATAATCAGTTGCTGAGCAGACCTAGCCTTTCACCGACATAAACATTCTAATACCTCACCAACAATGCTAAACTTTACTCCTTAGCCAAATAGGCATATATTACATTAGCAACTCTACTAAATCACAACACCATGCATAACAACACAACATTATACAGGTAAACAGTACATATCACTATCACAATAAGGCAATACACAAAACACTTCACATTACATAACATTATCAAGATTGGTGTCTTCAGGGAGAATGCAACGACTTGTCCACCTCCTTACGCAAAGATGCCATCTGAGCGCTATTCAACTTCGAAAGTCGTGAAGTTACAGTAAAGGTGGCTTCCACTTGTAAGCTGCCAATATTTTATATATAAAATAATTAAATAAAAAAATGCAAAAACAATAAGATGACAAAGAAGACTCTACAGAAAAACAACATGAAATCATATTAAGAGTTTGTCCATTTAAGACTGTCAACTACTTTTGTTGTATTGAACAGCAGCAAATGCTGAGTTGTGTGTATATATATATAATATAAAAAATGTAATTAGTATTTGGAACTATTGCCGGAGAAACTATCCTTCCACAAACTTCTCATAATAGTTGGTGGGAATTTGGGCCCATTCCTCCTGGCAGAGCTGGTATAACTAACATTTTACCTTTTTCCTCCAAATGGATGGTCATTATGGTCAAACAGTTCAATTTTATTTCTTTCAGACCACAGGGCATGTCTCCAAAAATTTAGGTCTTTATTCCTTTGTGCATTTGCAAAAATTAATCTGGCTTTTTGTATGTTTCTTTTGGAGCAATGTCTTCTTCCTGGCAGAGTGGTCTTTCAGTTCATATGGATACAGTACTCGTTTCACTTTGGATAATGATGACACAATCTTACCAGCTTCTGCCATCATCTTCACAAGGTTTTTGCTTTTGTTCTTGGGTTGATATGCACGTCAGACCAAAATCCATTCATCTTTGGGACACAGAACCCGTCTTCTTCCTGAGTAGTATGATGGCTGGATAGTCCCATACATTTTGTACTGACTTATAATTATTTGTACAGATGAACGAGGCACCTTCAGGTATCTGTAAATTGCACCGAAGGATGAACGAGACTTGTGCAATTGCACTTTTCTCTTCTTGACATCTTGGCTGATTTCTTTAGACTTTCCCATTATGCTACACAAAGAAGCAGTGTTTTTCAGGTGTGCATTAACATACATCCACAGATGTGTCTCTAATTAACTTAAATGTTGCTAATAAATCTATCAGAAGCTTCCAAACACATGACATCACCATATGGGCTGTCCCAATTTGATTAATGGCATAGTAATCTTGGCGGATGTAAACTTGTGACCTTGAAGAAAGTATTTAAAATACCTAGAAACATTATCTCTCTCTTATTATTCTGCCATTTAGCAGAAATAAATAATTTTGGTAATCCTAATTGACCTAAAATAGGAAAAGTTTGTTCTGATTTCATTCAGATAGTGAGAAAAATGTGCATATGTGTCATTTTATATAGTGTATGTAAACATCTAGTTTCAACTGTACACATAAATGGTATATACAGTGGTATGAAAAGGTGTTTGCCTCCTACCTAATTCCTTATTCTTTTGTATGTTTGTCACACTTAAAGGGAATCTGTGAGGTCAAAATCCATATGTAACTGATATCATTTTCTAATACCTTTCTTTAAGCTCTCTATATTCATGTGTTCCTATCATTTATGCTTCCTCCTACCCTGTGTAAACTGCAAAATAAAAGGTTAATTCCATCTGTCAATCACAGTTAGCTCTGCGCTGCCCACTCCACAAGGAATGAATATATATATCACTACACTGCCCTGCCCTCTCCTCTGATCTATATGTTGTGTGACTCATTTTTAGAGTCTGCAGATAGAGCAGAACGGAGGGGGGAGGAGGTGTGTGATCTTAGTTGCTGCTTTGATCTCATCATGTCATTGTGTGTATCTGAGGCATCTGTGTATTGTGTGCTGTCTGAGATATTTCTATGGGCCTTTTCACATCTGTGTTTGCATTGTGGTTTGCTGCATTGCATTTTCATTACTTTTGTACAGCAAAAGCGCATTGAAACACATCCATTTTCAGAAAACGCAAAACGTATGCGATTTTGCAAACGTAGCCCAAAACTTGTCCCGCAACATTTTGGGCTGCGTTTGCAAAAACACATGCATTTTGCATCTTCTGAAAATGACATGCATTTTTACTTGCGTTTTTATTGCGTTTTCCATTTAAATCAATGGATGTGTTTTTGGATGCGTTTCAATGCGTTTCTATGCGTTTTTGCATTGCAAAAACACATAGGGACACAAACGCAAACCCCCTTAGATGTGAACTGGGCCTATGTGTTTAGAAGAACATTTGATCATTTGCTCAGCAGATACATACTTTACATGTCTGCAGGAAAACTAATGTTCACATAATAGAAATCTCTTACAAGTAGCACAT